>JAVKLF010000001.1:9870454-9887404 GCA_034783495.1 Millerichthys robustus
ATTTATTTATTATTTAAAATTTGTTAATTTGTCAGAAATTTGTCTGAAATAAATTTCATTCATTCATTCATTCATTAAATTGTTTCGTGTGCTGATAAGTCTATTAAAAGCTACATAGTATCTCTTGATTGACAATGTCTACACACGACAAAGTAAATTAGCTTTTATCTGCTCGATTTTGTAATTTCTGTAATGTCTTTTAAAAAACGAATTTTTTAGTATGTAAAATAAAATAATAAAAAAACCCTTCTCTTTCTCTGTAGGTCTGATGTTGTGGTGCTGTGCTTCTCTCTGGCTAATCCCAATTCCCTGCGCCATGTTCGCACCATGTGGTTTCCGGAGATCAAGCACTTCTGTCCTCGAACACCCATCATCCTGGTTGGCTGCCAGCTGGATCTGCGCTATGCTGACCTGGATGCAGTTAACCGTGCACGACGGCCATTAGCAAAGTGAGATGCCGTCCTCTTTAAACATTAACAAACATGCTGAGATAACTCCTGCAACAGTTTAGCTTCATTGATAACTGCATGTAGCCTGCCTGTTTATTTAGTAGTTAGTAACAGTTGTATAAAAGCAACTTC
The DNA here is from genome assembly GCA_034783495.1 of Millerichthys robustus. Lineage (NCBI taxonomy): Eukaryota > Metazoa > Chordata > Actinopteri > Cyprinodontiformes > Rivulidae > Millerichthys > Millerichthys robustus. Next base: position 9,871,036 of record JAVKLF010000001.1, read on the forward strand.
TATCCATCCATCCATTTATCTCCCGCTTAATCCGGGTTGGGTCACAGGGGCAGCAGCCTGAGCAGGGAGGCCCAGACCTCTCTTTCCCCAGCCACTTCTTCCAGCCCTTCTAGGAGGATTCCAAAGCATTCCCAAGCCAGCTGAGAGATATAGTCTCTCCACCGTGTCCTGGGTCTTCCCCGGGGTCACCTCCCAGTTGGACATGCCTGGAACACCTCCCTAGAGAGGCGTCCGGGAGGCATCCTTACCAGATGCCCAAACCACCTCAACTGGCTCTTCTCAATGTGGAGGAGCAGCAACTCCAACACACAGCCACCAAGTTGGAGATGCAAAAGTAGACCCACACCAGCCTGGTGCCTCTCACTCTGGGCACCTCCAGAGAAGAATAAGGTCCAGCCCCTCTCGAGGAGATTGGTTCCAGAGCCCATGCTGTGTGTCGAGGTGAGCCCAACTTTATCTAGTTGGTACCTCTCAATCTCACACACAAGCTCGTTCTGTACCCAGCAGAGACAACAGATTCCATGTCTCACAAGCCAGCTTTGGTAGACCAGAGTCAGAGCGTCAAGGCCCTCGCATTTAGCTACTGCCCATTGCATCATGCACCCAACTCATATGACCCCTCTTGCACCTGGTGGGTCCACAGGAAAAAGCAACTTCTTGTGTACCTAATAAAGTGGCCAGTGAGTGTATATTTGCAAGTCACTGCTTGATTTGTTGTCTGCAGTTACTGTATTTTTGTAACTAGCTAATGCTAAAATGTGTAGGTCAATGTTGTACGTGGTTGATATTCAGTGCATTATTCATTCTTCTGGTTTCCTTGAGCTTTCTATTATGTATTCATATATGAGTTCTAGCATCATAAACATCATTGTCTCTTTCTGACTTACAGGCCCATCAAACCGACCGATATTCTTCCTCCAGAGAGGGGTCATGAGGTGGCAAAAGAACTTGGTATTCCCTACTATGAGACCAGCATAGTTGCCCAGTTTGGAGTCAAAGACGTTTTTGACAATGCAATTCGTGCAGCCCTTATCTCTAGACGACATCTGCAGTTTTGGAAGTCACACCTTAAAAAGGTCCAGAGGCCCCTTCTCCAGGCGCCCTTCCTGCCTCCTCGCCCACCACGCCCTATTGTGGGTATCCCAGACCCACCTCTCACAGATGGTGAAGGCCCTGATTCCCTTTTCTGTCACTGTCTTTGTGCAGATGTTCTATTTCTTCTACAAGGTGGCTCCTCTCGAGTCTTTGCACACAAGGTCTATCTGGCGACATCCTGCTCCAAGTTCTACGACCTTTTCACCCTTGATCTTGGTGGGTTGTGTACGGGACAGCAAGAAGAGGAACAAGAAAAGAAGGAAAAGGTGGAAAGTGGGGAAGAGGATGAGCAGAGCAGGAGAGGAGCAAAAGAGCAAGCTGGGCGCACTAAGAGTTTGGATATTGATAAGGACGGGATAGATGGAGGCATGAGGGGCTTGAATCGACCCCAGCTGCTCCAGCAGGGATCTTTGAGGACTTCCCAGAGTGACAATGCACTTCCTTCTCGAGCTCAGTACTCCTTGGGAACACTAGGGACGGGTCGAGCACTTTCTGGATGGGGAAGGGGATTCTTAAGTGTGTGTCTGGAGCATGTGGATGATCCCATGACTGGACGGCCTCGTGTCATGACAGTAGTAACTATGGATGCACTTATACAAGAGAAACCATTTAAGGTGATATTGTTTACCAGTATTTTTTTGTTTTTAAAGTTCATTCAGATGTGTTTATTTGATCTCTTGGTTTGCTATGATTTTAGGCGGTACTTCAATACTTGTACACAGGCAGTCTGGATGAGAGTCGAAGTGATCTGATGCAGGTGGCCACCATCGCAGAGCTTCTTGAGGTTTTTGACCTGCGGATGATGGTGGCAAATGTTCTGAACAGAGAGAGCTTCATGAACCAGGAGATCACAAAGGCCTTCCATGTCCGCAGAGCCAACCGCATCAAAGAGTGCCTGAATAAAGGGACTTTTGCTGGTAAACCACAGTGTTAATGCAGTACCTTCCACAATTCTGGTATCAGTAGAGGTGTTTTTCATTCATGCTTCTTCAGACATAGGCTATCATGTGCATGTTTGTGAATGTACTGTGATTGAAAATTCTTATAGGTTGATAAGGAAAAATTGTGATATAGGCAGAAAAGATTTTTTCTCTCTCAGTCTCTGAAAATGTACATTCAGTACATTTAATCATAGTTTATCATTGAATAACTTCTGCATTTTGTATGTCATAAATATCTGTTTGTGAAAGTTCTTTCAAGGTCTTTTGTTTGGGTTGATGACTGATTGTTAGCGCAGTCTGCTTGTTTTTTATGTTTGCCCTATAATCTACATAGTCTTGTGTTTGTGTGGTGTTTTCTCGTTCACTGGTGGTTGATGTTTCCACATTTTGATGGTACTGACAGGCAGTGCCAGATGTACATTATTTCTAAATGTACCTTCGTATTCTCTTTTGTCCGTCATTTCTTCTTTTGTCTTTCTGATAATGATGGCCACATTTTTTTGTTATGACATGTTTCACAAGTTCACTTCATTCATTAGCATGTTTGCTTTATGTATCTGAACATGAATAGAATGCCCTTGCCTTTAAATGTAGCACCTTTGATTGTCAACAAACTGTTACTTAGTTAATTTGTCACTACACTACCTTCCTTAAAGAAGCTCTAGTTTATGAAGCATTTAGTCTATGATCTACTACTTCGCATCTGCTTTCCTTCCCCTTCTCTAAGCCAATGGCTTTTCTGTTTCTGTGTCATTTGATCTTTCTGTCTGTCTACCTGTGTCCATGTCTCTCTGTGTTTGTCTGGCCCTTTGTCTACCCATGTGTGTGTCTGGATGTCTGCCTTGTCTGTCTTTCCCCTCTCTGTAGCTTGGGCTTCTGTGGCTTTCCAAAAGGGATGAACGCTCTTTTCCCACCCCGGTTTTAGATGTGGTGTTCTGCCTGGATGATGGCAGCCTACCGGCCCACAAGCCCCTGCTCATTTCAAGCTGTGACTGGATGGCCGCCATGTTCCGTGGTTCTTTCCTGGAAAGTTACATTGAGGAGGTGAGTTCACTTATCTTGGATGGAATTACCGTTAAGTTTTCAGAAGGGCTCAATTATCTGGCTCCTAAATCCTGGAAATTCAAACAGGAAACTTAGAATTGACTCAGTAGCAGCAGCCCAGTCACGCTCATGCAATTAGCTTGTAAACTGATAAAAGAACAAGAATGGGGCAAAGGTAGTCACCAGGATAAGGTTTATCAATTTGTCGAGACGTTGTTGAAAGGACACAGTGTCACATATACTTTACTGTAGGATGAATGGCTCTTTTATCAGGTTGACCTACAAACCTTTGTTTCACTTGCAGATGTGGTTGAACGTCTGTAATCAACAGACCTCAAGTACCTTTGACACATATCAAAAGCTAACAGAAAGCACTTACATAAAAACTCATCCCAAACATGTAATTTTTGTACATACCTGCCCAGACCTCACTCGTGACTTTTCTGCTTATATTTTTATACTGGCAAAATGTTTAATATAAGTTGAGTCATGTGAGATCACACACATACACAAACACACGCTCTGAGAAGTACTTCCTAACCCTGACTTCCTGTTGACGTTGAAGCCTGTCTGCCTCAGAAAGATATAAAGCACAGGCTGTGTTTATTAAGTAGCATAAACATGCATATTATTTGGTGGTGTCATGCTATGTAGCTCTTTTTTATTAAGTATGAAATTGCAGTATTACTAAATAGCAGATCTGGTTAGACCCACATGAGACACTGATTTAAAAGCTCCAACATATAAAAATCTAAAAAGGTTACAAAGTTATAATTTAATTAAAATAGAAGCATTCCACTGTCAAGATCATTGTTTTTCAAGTGCAGGGCCTGATTACTTCAGGCGTGTTTTCCCTGAAGACTCAACTATTGTACACGTGGTGTATTCTGTGCCTGAAAAAACCACAAAGGAAGTTAAAGGCTGTCTTTAAATTGATGCACTTCAGTCTGTGTTTCATAATCAGGCTTAAGTGACTTTTGTTTCTAAAATACGCTGGTTAAAATTATTATAAGGGGTAGTGCTGATTTTTTTAATGGGGTTCTTTGGGGTTGTTACCATCCATCATTTTTCTTTGCCTGCACTACCTTTCTGGGTACCCACTAGTCAATATCTTGAGCAGTAGATACAGGCCAGAGCATTATCAGGTTTGAATAGTTGAGTTAATGCCAAGTCCAAATTAGGATAGGAATAGGAATTGTTGCTGTCTTAAAACAACTCCAGTCGTAAAAACAACCAAAAAAAATATCATACTTTCAAATTCAGTTTTATAAACCACTACCAACTTTGCATTTGTTGAGTATTTGCATGAAAGTTCATGATTACTGACCATGTCTGCAGTTTTTTATTTATATTATTCCACATGAAACTAGCTAAACTAGCTTTTAGCATGATTGCTACAAGAAAACATGAGCCCACTATTTCAAACAGATTACTGTCTACTGCAAGTACAATACTGATTGAAAACAATGCCAACATTTTTATTTTTTTTAAAGTCTGATCCATCACAGCCTGACTTCCCACAAATACAAAAGTTAGAAGATGACCTGTAAATCTTTTAGAATTTTGTCATAATACACTTACATAACTTACAATTTTTTTATTTGATGCAGCCAAAGTAAAACAGGAAATAATAAGAAAATGAAACATTTCAAATAGGGGTAGGCTACTCCCTGTTTTGTTTTGTTTTGAAATAATCTGACTCTTGTCTCTAGTGACTCAAAACAATCTAAAGAAGCATCACATTTCTTGCCATTTTCTGTGTAGACAGCCACTGAGGCAGTGTTGTTTACATGCAGTTGTGCCTCTTTGTCATTACGTCCCTTTACGGCAAGCAAATATTTCAACTATTGTTTATCTCAGCAGTGTGGATTTTTTAAATATTGTTTTGTACTATGTTAATGTTATCTTTTCAATGATGCATTCATACGTATTTCACAAAAATATGATGTCGCAGGCACTTTAAGATTCAGTTCCTCAGACAAACTGGAAATTAATACCGGCCACAGAAAAAAATTAAACAATGAATTTAGTTTAAAAATTCTATGTTTAGGGAGGCATGTTGCTAAAAAAATATTTAGATTTCTACCTGGTCTTTGTATTAGGCTATAACACACTTTAAAATGATGTGGAAAAGTCTGACACAGCTAGTTGTCGTCAATGATAAATTAAAGATAGGGGTGGATGTGGGGTCGCATTATTTACTAATTATTAGTTGCTGTTTTCAACGGTTACTGTAAACAGTTCATGTTGAGGACTATTGTGTAATTTCTAATGCACGCTGCTAATGAAAATCAGGTTTTTTGAAGATAGACGTTCAAAGAACGACTGCACAATGTAGCTGTCAACATTTATATTAATGAAAACACTTTATTTTTTTTATTGCATGTTAATGCATTTCCATATTCATGTTGCCACAAAGCTTTTTAGAACTGATTAGCTAAGATGATAAAACATTAAACCAATGAGCAACCAAATTATTTTGCTTGCTTTGGAAATGATTTTTTTCCAGGGTTAGTTTAGGTAAGGCAAAATCATTTTGCTGGACTAAATTGCATTCTTTAAAGGGGAAAAAAATTGGCACAAAATTAAAATTTCTTAGAGCAAACATTTCATGTCTAGACAGTTTGGTTTGAGATTTAGTTGTGGTAAACAATAATAGAATTTATTGATGTAAATATACACGTTTTATGTGGATGTTTACAATGATAAATAGCAATCTGTTGATAGACAGATACTAATAACCATTGAGTGGATTCAATTGCATCCTTTTAGTTTTATTAAAGATTGTTATATAAAAATATCTATTTCTAGGAGCTGCATGTGATCGTTCTGTTTTTTGCTCATGTCACACTTTCTTCTCAGTATTTTTCTGCTCACACATCTCATGTAGTTGTGTGATAGCAGGGGCTGTTCTATTTTTTGTGCAGAATAGGTTCTATTTAAGGAACCAATTTAGTATCATTTCTGCATTTAGTGTTAAATTCAGACTGACCGCTAGAGAAGTTTTATTCATTTTTAACTATTTCAACTAAATCTAAATCAAAATGTCCTGATGTTTGCTGTCTGAGTAGGCAGTCAAAAAAACTGAATGTGGCGTGTGTGATGGTATGTTCCTAAATTACTTGTGTATCAGTGGTTTCTTCGTCTCTACTAGTGCTACTATTACTAGTGCTAGAACTATGGGACAATATGTTATGCAATAAAGTAGCATTCCATGTAGGATCCTTAAAAATCCTACCTACAACTGACGATCTTTACTCAATATCTGTAAAACTGACTGAGCTGTAGGCATTTCTGTGTTTGCTAAAGTTGAATAGCTGCAATAGCTAATTAAGAACAATTTAACTCTGAAAATTTATCAGATGTAGATGGTCATCCAATAGTGACTTTCTGAGAGTTTCATTAAAATCTGTCCAGTGGGTCATGAGGTACTTTGCAAACAGACAGACACATACAAGCAATCACATCACTGCTTGCCTTTAATGGCCACAGCTGATAATAACCAAAAGTCAAATCAGAAATTATTGAAGCAATAAATAAATAAATAAATAAATATTGCAACAATCCTAAAATTTGAGCATCAAACTCTTAAGAGGACGACATAATTAAATTGTCATTAAAAATATCCAAAGCATGTAGCTAAATTGGAGCAACATATTTGACATTGTAATAAATTAAATCTTGAAATGGTTGGTTTTACTTTTTGTATTTAATTGTAACCGATTGTATTAATTACAGGTCATATCCATAAATGTGTTGCTCCTGTGACTGTGTCCACTCGTTATTGCTCCTAGTGCCTGCTGAAAATTTAAGCTCTAGAGACTGCCCTTGTCTCGATGTTAAGTCTTTAGAAAAATGTAATGAGAGGTCGCACCAAGCTGACATTCTCCTAATTGGTTATGGAGGGAGAGACAGTATCGTGCCACAGTGGGTAGAATCATAGAGCTCCCAGAGGGGTCAGGTCATCACTCTCATAAACATTTACATTCCTTCTGTCCAGCTTGAGTTAAACCTTATCAGCTGCAGATGAATTGGTCTGGTGTTTATAATGAAGCTGTAAAGAAGGGTTTTCTTTCTCCCAGGGGTTCTTATTTATTTAACTACCTGATATGGCCACAGTTTTTAGTCTGTCTGTGTAATTTGTTTCTCATGTTTTCACATTTTCTTTGGATGTGGTAAATTTTCCAGGTAACTATTCCAAGCACCACCACAGCCTGTATGCACGGGGTGCTTGAGTTCCTGTACTGTGGTCTTCTGACGCCCAGCCCTGGTTTGGAGCCTATGGAGTTAATCATCCTGGCCAACCGACTCTGTTTGCCACGCCTCGTCGCCCTCACTGGTAAAGCATAATAAATGATGCAGACACAAATGTCTACCCACCAGCCCATCCTAAATTGACTAGATTGGCTCATGCCTTTGGGGCATACTTAAATGATTCTGTTAATTTTGTGGGCCTACAGAGCAGCATGCTGTGGATGAGCTTCTCCAGCAGGCTGTGAAAGGAGTTGATATTGATGGACAGGTGTTGGCTTATCTTGAGCTTGCACAGGTGTGTTCTTATTTTTTTTCTTTGGTGTATTTTAAGTGTGTCAAGTGTATTGTTGATAATACGTTGTAGTCAATAATGGTGATCTGTTAGAATTCACAGTGCCTGGATTTTAGTCATTTCAAATTTTTTTTCACCTGTCAATATATATCTGACTAACAGATTTTATCTTGCCTGATTTTTCAAAGCAGCAGGAATTCCTGTATTTTTTTCCTCTTTTTTTACAGTTCCACAATGCCAAACAGCTGTCCGCTTGGTGTCTCCATCACATTTGCACTAATTATAACAGTATCTGCCGCAAGTTTCCTAAAGATATGAAGGCCATGTCTTCGGGTATGATGCAATTATTTTACTTCTCCTCACCTTGACCCTCTCCATATACATTTACATTGAAAAAATACTGATTAGCGAGTTCAGTTTAAACCAAAGTGGACGCTTTTAGGACTGAACACACTATTGAGGAAATGCAGCTAGTGACTTAATATCAAACATTTGGTTTGAGTGGGAGGACCTTTTTTTGGTTTTACAAGAAGAATTATGTAATGCGATGATAAATATGAATAGGGCAAACAACATCTCATGCTGTTATTTATTTTAAAGAGGATCCTGCATCAGGGATCGTAACAATAAGCCTTGCCTTTTATAAAGGTTTCTCTTTCATGTAAAATATATTTGTCTTTTTCTCCCTAGAAAACCAGAAGCACTTTGAGAAACATCGCTGGCCTCCTGTTTGGTTCTTGAAAGAGGAAGATCGCTATCTGCGCTCTCAAAAGGAGCGTGAGCGTGAGGAAGAGATCCTGCGTAAGCAGCACACCAAAAGGGGCTGGTGTTTCTGGAGGCACCCATCTTCATCTCCACACATCTCCTAAAGAGGTCCCCAAAATGACTTCATCCAGACATGGATGATCCCTTCTAGGGAAGTAACACCCCCCCCCCCGAGGTGTACGAAGGAGGGTGTACACACAATCTCCATCTGTGGATAAAAAAAAGACAACTCTCTTTGCTAATAATTTTGAATGTCTGTATGTTTGGGGGAGTGTATGTGCCTCTTTAGAAGTGTGGGTGACCACATGAATATATTTGGTTATGTTTTGGAACAAATACGGACTCAGCTGAAAGGGGCATGCGCATGAATGTGTGAGTATGTGTGTGTGTGTAATTTTGTTACTTAGTGATGCTTCCAGGTTGAGTGCTTCACAGACGCCCTGATCTATGAAGGCCTGAGGCCGTGCATTGCAACCCCTTCACTTCCCTCCCTCCATTCTATGCCCTCACAATGTTTTGTCCTACCACCAGCACTCATAATGTTTTGCCCTATGAGTGATTGCACTAGATGCAAGGGCTCTCTTTCGCTCTCAGTCCTCAACCTTCACATTGCCCTTAATGACTATTACACACCAACCACTGCAGCTCCCTTTGGGGGCATTTACCTCTGCCTTTACTTCTATACAGACTGTTAGCTTATGCTCACAAAACCATGTCTATATACCACCCTTGTGAAACCAGCGTTGGATTTCCAGGAACTGACCCTGACAGCAGAGTTTTAATTATTTCTGTAGTATTTGATCTCCTTTTGCACCTTTTGGGATATTTGTATCAGGAGAAATGGTGCACACTTCTCCTGAGAGGTGAACAGTTGATTTTACTTCCAATCCCACATACTTAGGAAGTTAATATGCTCTTATCAGGAGGTTTGATCTCAGTATAGTTATGCTGTTGCTCTTTGTGTCCATCATCTATCCCTGCATCTTCTAACCTCTTTTTCTGCACACAATACTAGTGAAAAAGCAGAATGCAGGCTCTGTTTTGCGATGCTTTTAGAGACACAGCCACTCTATAGCACTGATGGCCATTAAAAGGGCTAGCCTTACTTGATACCTCTGCCATGGAGGAGAAATGGATACAGTATTAAATGTTCTCAGCCACCAGGATGCATTAAAGCACCCAAGCGTCACCACTAGAGGCCACACTGCTCAGGACCCTGGCACTAACCTAAACAGGGCTTTTTATGCTTGTGTTTTCATCGCCCTTGTTTCAGTGATGGAGGTCATCATTAAACCCAATCCTTGCAAAGCGTTAAAAACAAGTTGAAACACATGCAACATGGTTTTGGCAGATTTAAAATCTAAGCAGTCAACTTGAATCTAAATAATAAAGCTGTAGTTCTTTCTCTCTTTCATTAATAGCTTTTTTATTGGATGACTAAATGGAGAGGAAACATCAGTGACAATTAGGGGAAGATTGTTGTATAAGATATTTGGATCTCTTATTTTGGAGGCTGACACTCTCAATCGTTGGTGTTCGGGGAAAAAAAATCATCACTTCAAGACTTTGCCTTCAGCTCCTTGTTGCTGGAATTGAGAATGGTGCTAACGCAATGTCTACATAAACACAGATTTCCATTATCTGTTTCATTGTTTAGTATTTATTTGTGAAGAACATATAGAAATTTCACCATAGTATTCAAATTTCACATTTTGTACAATTTTAAAATCTCAGTTTCTCCTTCTTTGTTTACTAACAGCATGTACAACTCATTTTAGATTGTGGACGATTTCTGATTTTGCAAACAATACTGACAATTATGTGCGAGTTCTTTTTTATATGCTCATAAACAAAGCAACAGCTTCTTTAGCTTCCTTGTTACCCATGATCCTCATATAGCTTTAGAATGAATTTCAAGCTATGATGGTTGTTTCAAGTAGTTTGAGCAAATTGGATCTTCTTGTTAAGGGTGCTAATTTTCTTGGATTTTTATACTGAGTGTGGGGAAAAAAAGGTTGTGCATTTTCAATAGCACATTTTCTATTTGTGGGTTTGTGCCCCTCGGCTTTACCCAGGCAACTGTAGGACGTAGATAGATAGTGTGAGACATGTGGCGCATTCTGGCATTTTCCACAGGAGGTGTGCAAAGTAATTTTCAGCTACCAGAATAGAAGTCGTATAGGATCTCACATAGCCCAAGTGAGAATTGAGCTGATTTATTTCCAGAAAAAGTAAATGTGGGGTGGAAAAAAAGAACAAATCTTAGTCAATATTTTTTCCATCTGATATGGAGTAGAATAATTTCATAGGTAATTAAAGTTATCCGAGTGTAGTGCTTTGGGAAATTAAAATTGAAACCTGAAGGAGAGAGGGAAAATGGATACAACATTTTTTAATGACATGCATGGCCTCTTTTTTAAGTTTATTTGTGGTGTTTATGCTTACTGTGATCCAAAAGGCCTCATTTCTTGGTCCACGTGCCTTATAATTGGACAAAAGTAAATTAGAGATTTAGCATCACTTTAGCTAAACCCTGCAGCCAGGTCCTGCAGTCATGGACATGATGAAGTAGTCATTAAACAATCAAATTGAATATGCTATCTCAGTAATTGTCTTTCTTACTTTAAGAAAGGGAGTTTTTAAGCCAACTTGAGCCATGCCTTCACATATTTTTGGGCCTACAGTTTTATGCGCCCACAGTTTTATGCAGACAATTGACTTTTCTAATACTTTAAGCTGTGCAATAGAATAGGTTGGTCTAATCACATGGCCTTAGATTAGGTATTTAGGGTGTTTTTTCCCCTCTAGATTGGTACACATCCCTTCACCTGAGCAAGTGATCAAAAAGTAGCTGTTAAAAATGATCAGTTGACTCTTGCAGTTTATCTTCAAAACCACTGACTGTGAGAAAGCACTGGCTGGCCTGTGCACTGGGAGGTTGCAACCACTTTAAAAAAGTGGCTAATTTGCATGGTGCCCTATCTTTGTTGGAGTGACGTTTGTGTTGGAATGCACTTTTTATTGTTTGTGACTATTACGTTCTGGAGTTTGCATATGTCTATACTTGGGGAAAATCACTCGTACTCCCGACAACTGTAGCATGAGACTTTCAATTGTTATTGAAATTTCACTGATGTTGCTCCCTGAGGAGATTAATACTACAACTCGTTTGGCTTCTTTACGGTCTTGTTGGCAATGAACCGCCTGAATGGCTTTACAAACATGTTTGTTGTATGAAATTTCTGCACAACCTAAAAGGTGACATTAGAAATTTTGTAACTTGAATTAACGTTGGGACATCTAGAGACAATAGTTTGAAAAATAACAGTGTATCTGTTGCTGGCATGTATTGCCACAGCTGTCCCATGCATGCAGCAACTGTAGTTATTCTTAGAAAAGAAATTTATTCTTGTGAGTTTAAGAGAAACAAGATTTGATGTATAAAATGGATAGCAGATTTAATATCTTAATGACAAAATCCTAATTGGCTCAAAGCATGTTTGGATTAAAATGCATGAAATAAAAGTAAATCTGTGAATGACAGTGACAGATGAGACAAACTACCCTGTGTACAGTAGAGTTTGTCAAATGGATAGTACATATTTTTCAAAGTGAGTTTATGTGGAAAGGTTATGAACAATTAATATCTTACATGTTGTAGATTATTAGTTGACCAACCTAATTTTTGAGAAACAGTGTAACTCTGGCTGGGTTGATGAGCTAAATATCAGTTTGAGTCAGACTTAGATCAAAATGTTTTTTGCTGACTTTTAATAACTCCAGTCACAAAAAAATAATATGCATTTAATATTGCATGTACAGATAACTATTCTTAAAAAACACAACACAGTCAACATTTAAGTTGGTTTAAAATGGCAGCAGTTTACTTTTGCCCTGCTTGGACTAGCCTTGTCAATCTAGTAAGAATTACACACACATACATGTACAAGTAATGTATGAGGATTGTTTGTAACCCATCCATAAAACAGCACTTCAAAAGATTTGAACTATCAATTTAAGCTTTGGTTTTGGACAAGACAAAGAAAAAAAGCCTACTCTTTGTTCAACTTAATTAGCCCTCGATGTTTGACCCACAATGATTCCTATAAGCCAAAGTGATATTCTCACATTTTGATGTTGGACATTGATTTGTGAAATTATGAATTGATTTCTATTCTATCCCACCAATTTTTTTTTTACAGTCATCTTCTTTTAGACACAGCAGTTTTTCCTATTTTGCAGGCCTGACAACACCCCAACTTTATTTTGAGCCCTAGCGACTGAGAGAACACCTTTTTTTTTAAGTGTTCGATGTCTCTTTTCCTGTGCCTTCAGTGAAATCTCACTCGATACACAAGTAGCCGCATGGGTTCTGAATAATGTCAGAGAAGCCAAGAAATACACACAAGCATAGAAAAAAGTACCCAGTAGATTTTCTTGACATATAGTATGAATTCAAGTGGATTATTGGTTAGGTATATAGTCACTAGATATTTGGACGATAACATTAGGAAAAACATCTTGAACTTGACAGGTTCAGTGTGTAAACGTCGTCTATCCCAACGCTTCGCAATAGATGACTCAAGTGTTCAAATGTATAAAGAATCCAAGCAAACCAGCAGTTATAGTATAATGTTTTTTCACTCTTCCAGGTGCCTGCACTTTCTATTATGTAGCCTAATAAGATCTTTTGTATGCTTTCGCTGTATTCTATTGATCAGCATTTTTGTTTCTCCACCTGGTCGTTCTTTCTAAGCCAAATCCAGGAGTGAACTTTATTGCTTCCATTATTTATCTGCAATGAATGCTGTTGCAGTTAAATTCAGTGTCCTTTAAGTTGGATAACAGTATTTGTTAACACATGATTGTATTGAAGGCACATTTTAGTTGTGACTGCTGTATGTATTTTGCTTTAATGAAAGTGGTTTTTATCTAAAATACAACACAGTGTTGTGGATTAAATGTAAGTGTTAGCTGGGGATAACCTCTCACTTTTTTAACACTCACTACACAGGGTGTATTAACTAAGTTAGTGTATACATAGGATTGTATGGGGTCATTTATATTGACATGGTGTAATTAACTCCCGGTATCTAATGTAATTTTTAAGTGGCTTGTACCTTTTGTATAGTATTGTTATGCACTTTTGCTTCCATGGACTCATATGTGTGTTAATTACATTTAATGCTTATGTTGTTCTGTTTAATACAGTAAAATGTCAAAAGAAAAGAGCACAACACTCTCACCAACTATTAAGGGCTTTTTAAAAAAAGACAAACAATCAGAATGTTTTGCTCTTGTTGCAAAAAAATTAAAATGGAAAAAAAAGTTTTTTAAAAATAATTTGTAATTTTTTTTTTAATTACTGTGATTTGTACAAAATATATATAAAAAAAGAGATGGGGAAAAAACTGTTTTTCTTCTTTTTTTGCCATTACAGTATTTTGATGTTTGACTTGAATTTGATTAAAACTGTTAATTTTTTTTAAAGCTGCCTCATATTTGTTGTGGTGCAAATGTCAGGGAACAATATGTGTTCAATAACATGGAAAATACGCTAGCAACTTTTCTTTTTCTAGGACAATATGTCCTCTGAAGATAGTTGTATGGAAGTGTGGAGAATACAGTGACATTTTCCTTAAACTTGGCGATGACGTGTATAAAAATGGCTTGCTACAAATGTGCCATGGATGAAAAATAAATCAAAAAGGTTTAGCAATAGGTGACCAACACACACACACACACACACACACACACACACACACACACACACACACACACACACACACACACACACACACACTACAAAAACATTTATTTATTAATTTAATATATTTAGCACATACTGTCAAACATTTTCTACTGCAAAAGTTAGACATTTTGGCTACAAAGATATCAACAACAAATAAAAACAGGTGATGTATTAACTTTACAAATAATAAGTGTTGAATAAACAAAATTTACCCACATTTTCTTTTTTTATGTCACAACCTTCGAGCCTGTGCTTCATGCAAACTAACAAGGAGTTTGATTCATTTGTGCCATCTAGTGGGGAAAATACTTAACTGCGTAACCTTAATGTGTGTTAAAAATAATAAAGAACATATAGACCTTACCCTCAGTAGATTCGATTTTTGTCATCTCATAAGTAAATGGGGTTTGAAACTAGATTCCTGATTATATTTATACATGAGATATAAACACACTCTGAGCTGTGACTTTTCATCAGAACCTCAAAGGATCACACAAACCCACAGAAACACGAGGAGAGGTTGTCATAGAGATATGCAGTGATATTGCTGATGATCAGAGTAGTCTCAAGGGAAGGTGGCAGTAGAAAGGACCGGAATATTTGAGTCTGTTTCCCTTTTTGACACGAGCGTGTTTGAACCACACACACACTTATGTTTTTTTCTTCTGGAAAAATGAGCTGGTCAAAACACCAAGCAGGTCTTTTATTAAAAACAATGATATGAATCAGTTTTTCTTTGACAGTTCTCAAAAATGCAACCATTACACATGTATTCATGGCAGCAACCCTCATTGGTCACCAGCATCGGTTCAACACTGATTAAAGACCTCTATCCTGCATCACCAGTTTGGAACATGGACTGAGTTCAAACTTCCCACAAGCCTTGCCCCCGCTGCTGCACTAAAAGTCTCGTGGAACACAACTTCAGAGTCACAGAAAAAAGCTGACATCACCACATCTGGATGCCATTTCCTTTGGTGCTCTTGGAAGATGATAAAAAGAGTCTAATTGAGATAGAGAGACACTTGTTTAGTAGAGACGTTTCATAGCACAAAAATTTTTGTCAGTTACATAAATTTGACTTTGAAGAAACGGGGGAAAAATGGAGGCGTCAAGTGAATCTTTAAATTTGAAAGAGAGGGATGATAACTACCTGAAGCAGAACTTTTCTGATGCTTTATTAGAGACATAAGAGCTAAAATGTTCAAAACTTCAAAAGTTTAATGGGTGAATACTCTTTGGTTTAACAGGAACTTGATATTGACATTCCATTCAGAAAATGCACAAATTCCAGAAAAAAAGGACTTTTAGTGATTCAGTGCTGTTTTGTACAATAAAGCTCCCTCAAAGTTAATATATATGACATTGGTCCAGAACTCCCCAGTGTTGGCCCCTCAAACAAAATTATTCTCTAATGCGCCACATGTGTTTCAAATCTAGGATGTCTTAAAGGACACTTTCTGAAAATGTTAAAAATCATGACATTCTAATTAGAAAAAAAAGTTTGTTGGGAAAATCAAACCTGAAACTACACAAACGAATTTGTGGTGTCTTCTCATAGCTTTATGATCTGACAGGTTTCATTGTAGAAAAGCTCGTGGTAAAACGTGCACATAGGTACTTGAATATAAAGTTTAAAGGGAAAAAAATGAACAGAATAGGATTTCAGCTTGATACTTGGATGTGTACACACTGATGCCTGAGGGAGTGATACCTCAAGGCTGCTGTGAAGGTGCATAGCTGAGCAGTGACTTCACATGGAAGTCTGATGAGAAGATACGGGAGGCTAGGTAAGACATAATATGAAAAACCTTTTTCATATGTGTGTATGCAAGGTTTTTCACATTATGTCTTACCTAGCCTCCCATAAGAAGACACCCAGACTCACACTTGCTCTGTCTGTCTGTCTCTAACACACAAAAAGACAACAAATATTTCTGAGATTATTGCATGCATGCATATGTTCTTCTCCTCCCTTATCTGGCTGATTTGAAATCTCATTCAATCATCTTTCAAGAGAATGTTTTTGTGCTTTGCCCCCTTGATGTCTGAATATGTTCCTCTCGAAGGATAAATAGGTGAAAGCTGCTATAGCATATCTGCTCTTTAACAACACCTCTGAGGTGTTCTCACAGCCACTTCATTACATGATTCTTAGTCCCCCACTGAACTGAACTTGACCACTACTGGACTCAATAAACAGAACAAAAGATTTTTGGAATATTG
>JAVKLF010000001.1:9964966-9982692 GCA_034783495.1 Millerichthys robustus
GTGTGTGTGTGTGTGTGTGTGTGTGTGTGTGTGTGTGTGTGTGTGTGTGTGTGGTGTGTGTGTGTGTGTGTGTGTGTTTGTCTGTGAGTGACATACCACTACTGCTGAGTCCAAAGACTCGGGTAGATCATATTTGTTCTTGCCTTGGGACCACACACACTCACACAAGAAAACACAAACATACAGATTTAAAAAAATAATAATAATAAAAATCTACATTATGTGACCTACAAGCACAATGAGAGCAGTTGTCTTGGAGCAATTTTGTGCTTGTATATATCAAATGCATGACTAATTTCAGTTAATATAGTTATAAGCCCTTATGAGTTCGCAAGATGGGTGGCTTGTGGTTAAAAAGTGCTATTTTCAAACATACAAGGTGCTAGCAAGTCAAATTGTGTTGATGCAGAATAATGTGAGTAGAAATTGTGGTTTTCCTGGGCCTCTCTACTTGAGGAAGCTACCTCACCCTGGAATTTACACAAAATGCTTGCCTCATTTTGCAGAAGATTGCAGACGTCAGCCGAAACTAATTTGTGCTAAAAAGTTTTATGCTAAATAACCCTGAACTGAGACAAAATTAGTAAAAAAATCCCCACTTCCTCTTAAAATGTACCAATTTTAGCATAACACATTTCACTTCCACTTTTTTTTATTTTCCTGTCTTTCCATTTACATACTTTTTTTTCTCCCTTTCCTCAAAACGGAGACACATCTGAAGCTTCTGTGGCAGTGACAGAAGTAGGCTGCATACGCCACAGAGCCAGTCCAATCAGTGACAATCTGCATGGTAATGTGTGGCAGGGGCGGGATAATGAAGTTCCCAGCTTGCCGACTGGAAGGCTATCCTCCAGTGTGCTAAGTGATTTATCTCCTCTGTCAAGAGCCAGGACAGCCAGGACTTGTCCTTCCCAGTGGTACCCAGGAACAGGCGCTGAGCAGAGCCACATAAGAGATGTGGAGAAGCAGAGGGTCCAAGTTGCTCACGTAAAGTGAACATAAATTACAGCAAACAATAGCAGATAAACAAAGGAAGTTGTTTATTCTTTAACCTATGCAACCGATCTGCTCTGTAAAAGCATAAATGTGCAAGTATGTGCAAGAATTAGTCCGGTCAGAATGCACGTTGTTTTGCTTGTTTTCACCCCGACACTAAAGCTTATGCATCACATTAAGCCTGCCTACAGGGCCCTGACAAAGAACAAAACAAAACAAACAAACACACAAACAAACAAACTCACAATGGTAAACTATTTTGCAATGTAGTATCAAACAGTGATAACAAAAAATACAAATAGTAAAAAAAAATATATATATACAATAAAACTGTAAGTCTGTTACATAGAATGTAGGACAGAAAAACAAAGCAAACAACCAAACATATAAACCTGTTATACAAGGCTTAGAGTCTTAAGATGTTTTTTTTGGATTTGAAGATGTGTTTGTGATTTACAGTATTACTCCAGGGAGCTACAAGTGATTCAAAGATATAAAGACAATTGAATGTTAGCTTTAATTGGTAGAATTTTAACATTTTATAAAACTACATGACTAGATTTGTCACACTCTTTTAGAATGTGACACATTCCCAATAACAAGAACCAAAGCTTGCTTTATGAAAACAAACAGATCTTCTGTTCCACCAGTTTTCATCAGTGTTGTTTGCTGAGATTTACTGTCCTAATGTTGAATGACTGAAGTGACCCATGAAAACTTTTGAAAGACCTGCGGTTGTCTTTTTTGCGGGAATGAATAATGTCTACAAAACTAAGTGAGGTATAGCAAATTTACATTGGTTGAGGTGTATTAGCTGTGGTGACACACATGCACACAAACACAAAAAATATATAATCGACAACCTTTGCCTTTTAGTGGCAGGTGATAAAAAGTCTGTTCAGTCTCAGGTAAGGTTTACCCCTGTCATCACCCCTGAAGAAATACTATTTCAGTCTAATGTCGTGAGATTCAGTATATAAACACTGTCAACCAATTAACATAAACACATATCAGATCCAATCAATAGAGCATATGTTGTCAAACTACTATTTGTATTTTTCAGAACATGCCATATTTCTGAGGTTTTTTTTTGTTTGTTTGTTTGTTTGTTTGTTTCTCATCTGCACCAAGTGGTCACTTTAAATCTTTGTCTGATTTGACCTTAGCCAAAAAGGTGAAATTAGCTCAGGCAGTCCATAATGAGTTCATTTAGGTAATTAAGCATTGAGGTGGAATGACAACAAAGCTCACTGAAGTTGCCTTGGGGCTTTTTCTTTTGTCTTTGAAGCAGAGTGATCAAGATCCATCATATATCTGACTGCACCTTATCCTCAAAATAGTAATATCTGTAGTTGTTTGTTTTTGTTACATCTAGTAAAATGCTTAATGTGATTTTCCAAAATGCATTCAAATGAAACAGCAATATGTGCTTCATAATTTATGTTAACATGAGATGAAACAATCTAATACGAATGTATTATATTGTTTCATCTCATGTTAAATTATGATACATGTTGGCAGAATGAATATTCTGCCAACATGTATTCTTAAAATGATTTAATCATAACGTCTGGCCCTTTATAAAGAGATAGATATAAAAAGATGTGTCTGACAATAAATGCATAGGAAGTAGATTTCACGTAATATTTGACTGTGGAACAAAAAAAAAGTAATATAATATGTCAAAACATTATGTAAATTCCTTTATGTATTAATTGATTATTTGTATATCTTTCAGCAGTTTGAAAATAAGAAATAAAAGGTGTAGAGGTATTTATTTCCTTTAGAATATGTTGGGCTTATCTGGTTTTCATGTCATGATGTTGAAAAAGTAACTTTTTTCTTCTCCATATTAACGTTTTGTATATATATATATTACAGTTTTGTTGCACCGAATTGAAACCATTATTATTTACTGCAAGTAAGATACTGACTGAAAAAGAATCTCTTAACAAAGCATTTTTTAAAACAGAACAGCTAATGCAAGAGCAATGATTTTGCACATTTTAAACCACACTATTCATTATAAACTATAGACATCTTTGATCAAGATCACAAATTTGATCACACTCCTAATTTTCTGGAATTACACTTTAATTTACAATATTAATATACTTACGTTATTTCTCTCACCTCTTTTCTTATAGTTAATTATAACAAATGAACAAAAGCAGGGGTTCCCATAATCTGATTTGATCAAAGATCAACCTCATTTGAAAATAATTTAATTGTAATGCGGTAAAATTCATTAACATATTTCCTCCGAGCATTCTATGAGCTAAGATCCAGTAATGGTAAAAATAAAAAAAACTGTCTTCTTCAAGCATGTGAAATGTTGTTGTATTCCATACAGAAGAAAAAAAAATCACAGCATAAAAGATGTGTAAAATGCAGAATTTGATTCTGAACAATTTGCACATGGATAAAAGCAATCTTCTAAACACAACTGTGAACCCAATGTGCTTTAGTGTTTTTTAAGCCCGTTGGTACAATACCTTGTTTAAGAAAGTGTTGTTAGTTTAATTTGTCAAACTGTTAATTAGCCACAACTTGGGAGAAGACAAAACTTTGGAACACAGAATTAAGTCAAAATCTTATTTACAGCAGTCTGTAACTGTTTAATGACTCAACAAACAAGTTTAAATGTTAAATTGTAATGTAGCCTCTCAGCCAGACAGGACTAATCTTATTTTTTCCCTGGATTGAAATCCTTCAGATAGTGTTTTTTTAAAAGGTAGGATTTTAAATGTTTTTTAATCTCTTTCCAAAACCCTGCAAACATTTTCAACTATCGTTTTAGGTTAACGGGATAGTTATATAGTTAGATAAAACATTAAAAACGTAGTTTGGGTTCTGCACTTGAAAAAATCAAACAGCTTATTTTGCTGTTACTATTGACACTTCTTTTATGCTTCTGGTCCCCCCAGGTGGTGCCAATTAGGTTCATGGTATAATATTTATTGTCCATAAGCATTGTCACAACAAAGAAATAATCTACTAGTCTAGTCTTTACTTTGTTGTGCTACATTTACAGTACGTAGTTATGAACAAATATTGTACTATACTAAACTTCTCTGCTTGTTCCTTTAAACAGAATTTAAATGTTGATGGAATAAAAACATAGGTGTAAATTTTTTACTTGTGTCTTCATTTAGCTAACAGTTAAACTTTGCATATAAACTTCAGTGCATTAGGTTCTCCGTTTTCAAAGTATATCAACAAGAAAATTAAAACTATGATTCGATAAAACACTTTAATCCTTCTACTATGGAAATCTATGGCTAGATACAAAAGCACACCTGCAAATTAGCTAACAGAGGCATGTGCAAAAAAATAGATAAACCACTTTTATATTTTTAGCTCTGGAGTTGTAAGTCAGTTCACACAGGTAGTATATAATGATGCAAATACAGCAGAGACTGCATGAGAGCTAGTTAGTGTTTGAGCTCTGGATGTGTAATGAAAGGTTGTTTCAATCACTTGTAAGTTTCTTCTTATTAGGTTTCAGTGATTTTGTGGGCAGGTGTGGGCCTCCTTGCTTCTGCTTATTATACTTAACTAATACATTGCTTCACATAAGAAATCGTAACATGCATCAACCCTTTAATCTCTGCTCATATCAGTATCCTGCTTGTGTGAACACAATATTATTGGCAAGTAACAATGGTTTTCCACACACCGACTTCTAACACTTTGTCAGTTCTGTAGCTGTATTCACAGCAAAAGAGGATACGATGCCTTTAAAGCTGCCAGTATTGTCCATGTCCCTCACCTCTTTATTCATTTCAAATATCAGCAATGCTCTTCAGTGCAAAAGAGCAAGGAGAATGGCAATTATTTTCCTCTTTGTGAGTCAAAAGGATTCATTGTTGTGGTGATGTTCACCATAGCTCATTATTAGCGAGTGTTAACACTATGTTTAGGCAGAGAGAGAATAAGTACATAGTAATTGACTTTTGGCCTATCTCATCACATTAGAGGCCCTGCATTCACAAGCTTGCAAAATAACCGAGGGAACACGCTTGTCTCATTTGTCATCGGGATGCCTTGAAAAAGGTAAGTGCCTTCACCAGATGAACCAAAACTCCAACAGGAGTATTTTTTTTAAAGGACCTCCTTTGTGTGTGTGTGTGTCTTTCTCTCTTCATCCTCTTCTTTATCCACGCTATCATCAGCCTCCGTGAATGAAATAGACCAACATTTGTGTGACAGGATCTCACAGTATAAAACACCAGTTTAACTTTCAACGGCATACATATAGATTTATGCACACACAAACTCAGACTCGAATGTCAAAGTCACGTCAGCGCAGAACACAATCTGGTTGCAGCTGAGGCTGCTGTGTTTCTGAGCAGCCTCCTTAGAAGCAGGAGATGGTGAGGATGACAGCGTCAGCTTGGCTCTCCTAATGAATGTCTCACTTCCCTCGGCACACTCCCTTTACTTACCACTTACAGGCACCTTGCACCCACCGCCCACAGGCCCCACATTTCACTGCTCGACAGCTAGTGCCATCATTGGTATGACCTCACGGCCTCCCAACCTTGCCAGCGGAACCAGTGTCACTTTGGGTTTTTTGTATAAGCTAGAAGGGTGTCAGGGCATTGTGAAGGGTAAATGCATTAATAGAAGTTAATGAGAGTAGCACTACAGTAAATATAACTGGAAATTAAACTTCTAAATACATCTCATTTGTCCACAGTAAGATGGATGTTTTGTCTTCAAGCAAAAATCATGCTTAATCATTCAAATTGTACATGGACTATTTAGTTTTTAGAAATTATGTTCTTCAATATAGTTCAATATTTTGTTAAATCTTTGTAAACAGTAGTGAATAAAACACAAATGACATAATATGCCAGTGTAAGACTAATTCAATATGTAGGGACATGGATTGTAGACAAATAGCATTCATCTAAGTGCATTACAAAATACAGTAGACAGAAGAATGTATTTGGTTTGCTAAGCAACACAGTTGAAGCACTGTTTGTGTTATTGGTCACTCAAGCTTTAACAATATAAAGACTGATAAACAGCTAACAGAGAAGACAAACACAAACAAATGCATGTCCATAAGAACACATACAAACACGTTACACATTTTAGTTAAACTTCAAATGTTCAATCTGTGTTTTGTTTGTCCGTTCCTTCATCTTTTTGCACATCTAACCACTTTCTCCCTCTTTTATTGACTGCTGGTTTTCAGTGTGGTGTTTCTCTCCCACCTCCCCTACTTGAGCAAGGTGACAATTACAGGCTTGCCAAGCTGAGAGGAGACACTCATCATCAGCTGTATAATCTGTGGGAACCCCTGTCACGCACACACACACACCCATTCATGACCATTCCGCTTGTATGCCATTCGTACAAACCAGATCCAGGGTTCACTTCACATGCACACATTTTACCACCCCCACGCACCGTGTGCTCTATTTCACTCACAAGAGGGAAAAGTAAATCTAGAGGCCTGACAGACAGACATGTCATTATCCAATCCTTTCCATCAGCGTTGAATGTCTGATGCAGGGAGGACTGCAGTCCTTTCTTACTAACAAGACCCACATTCGCACATGCTATGTTAAGCCAGGTTTGCCCTTTAAACTTAGAAATTTCTTGTAATTTAGTTGTAGAATGCACATTCAATAGTTCATTTTGTGAGTAGAAACCGTTAACTAACAGTGTTTTATTTTCACAAAGTAGTCTTAATTATCATAACGACCTGAACAATATTCGAACTATTCGCACTCACTTCCCGTGTTAAAGTTTCCTATCAGTCTCAACAATCTTTCCAGATGTTCTAAAACTCCAAACACTTTCCCTGCTCCCTGTACCCTTTCCTTCCTCTTTTCCTGGCATAAACTTCGTCTGGACCTAAACAGGAAGGGTGTGACGCTGAGGTGGCACACCAGGGTCGCGACCTGGTCTCTCTCCCGTCATTAGAGCCTCCAGCTGGGCCAGGACTTCCGTTGATGTGGTCCACCAAGGAGGGGAGGCAGGGGAGGGACATCCCTTTAATTGTACCCTAGGCCATAGCGAAAGGAATGTCTGAGGTCTGAGGCCTTGTTACACATACACACTCACATCCAGAGATGCTCAAACGCACACTCCCTCTTGCTTCCTTCTCCTCTGTTTCTCGTTCTGCTGTGTTCTGCACCTCCCTTACACCCCTGCGGAGAAGGCCACTAATTGGCACATTGGCTGCCTGTGTGGGTGTGGAGGGAATGTCAGCATGCCACGCCATAGCAAGGAACCCACAGACATCTCAAGAGCAATATGGGAACCCTGGAGGAGAGACAGAGAACGTAAAGAACACAAGTTTTCTTGGGCTGCCCTGTAAAAAAAGGGGGAAAAAAATCTATCTGGTTTGAAAAAGGCAGGTTTAAGAAGATTTTCTTCAATATGTACCAAAATGATTGGTGATTTGCTTTTAAGAGCAAGACATTGTCGGATATTTGGCTAGACTAGGCCAACAGTAAGTCTTGAGTAAAGTTATCACAATAGAACTTATATTGTTGATTACTAAGATTACATTACCTTTTACATTATCTTAATATTATTAAATTTGATTGGATCTACAAATTAAAACCAACGAAATACATAAATTAATAATTTCCATTGGATGATGTTTATGAAAAAAACAAGGCCTATATATTTGTCTTGATGTGCTTTTCACTATTCGCTCTTTGCTGTGCAGAAGATTCCAGTATTTGTTTTCTGAACACAGTCTAACATTTTTAAACTTAAGTCCAATTTATATTAACATACACATATCCTCCTTAATTGACCTCAATTGTTCATTGATATGTTCCATCTTTGAAAAGCAATACTTATAGTCCTTATTTTTAAGAATGCATTTTGAGTGGATTTGAATGATTTTACATATTTTCACAAATTACAAATATTAAACATGTAATGTCCAGTTATTTTCATACAAACTTTCTTTAGAAAAGTCCCCGAACTAAATTGACATCGCATGTGGATCATATAACAAATTAGTTTGATCTTTTTCAATAGACTTACCTACATTAGACATAAACAGTGTCAGCTTTAGATACTTTTGAGACTACGGCGAACATGTGGACAAAAAAATAAGAGCAGTGATGAGAGTAGGTTGTAGTGGGTGGGAGGATGGGTGTGCCGATGCCTGTTGGTGCATTTGATCTTCTGGTGGGCTGAGGTTCAAGGAGCCCGACTAAAAGAGTGGGGGATGGCAGGTCAGAGACTGATAGCCCACAGAGCTGGAGAAGCCTCGCTCCATGGAGCGTGCAGTCAACTTTCCAGTCAGTCAGCAGAGATGCGCCACAAATAAATGGCTTCCCTGTTGCAGGCGGAACCACACCCTCTCGTGGTTTCTTGGAGGGCAGCATAGGCAGACCGCCCTTTGGGGTTTCTGGGGGATGTGGATGGAGGAGAGAGAAAGAGAGAGAGCGAAAAAGAGAAATAGAGAAAAAGGGGAACAGAGCGAGTGAGTGGTGAGAGGGAGAATGGGGGTGTGTTTGAGTTCCCAAATTGGCAACATGAGGGTGAAGCACTGGCAACCCCTCAGTCTTCACATTGTTAATTGTTTACCCACACAGTGGACAGTAAACAATGGCACACCCACTCTTTTGGCACTCTGTGCTGGAGGCTGGAGGTGAAGCATCCAACCTTTCCTTTTCAAACAAACTCTTTGACCTTTGCGGATCAACTTAAAAATTGCTAATGTTTCCCCCACTGTTGAATTTCTCAAGAAAAAAAGAAAATGCTGGCAGTTTTCTGTGTGCTTTCCGCAAATATTTACTTTTTTCTCCTTCAGGATTATTCAGGTCTCTCAGTGATTCATAAATGTTGACATCCTAAGTCAGAGTGTTAAAACAGGTTAAAGCTGAAGTTAAAGTTGGATTTATGTGGCCAGTTTAAGGCCAGATGCCCCCTTGTTTGCTGTATGTTCTGTTTTCTTTTCCATCACTTTCCTAAGTCTTTTTCTTTCCATCTTTCTCCGTGTATGTGTGCATGTCGCCATCCATGATGGGTCTCGTTAGCTGTCAAGTGCCATCTTTATTAGCGCTCTCAGTGAGTCAGTGGAATGACAAGAGAGAGCTGGGAGTCGGTCTTTCATTACCCTTGGCGACGGAAGTGTCATTCTCTCCATCTATTATTCATATTCTCTTTAATTTAACCAGGTAGAAGTAGCCTTGCAGCCCAGCACTCACAGATATGAGTCACCCCTGCAAGACAAACAGAAAAGTTTTTCTATTTTCATTTGAAACAAGTACAGCAATCTGTTGGTTGACTTTAAGTTAATAAGTTCAATGCAAAATAATAAAAAAAGACAGACAACATCTGCACCATCGGCTTAAATAGTTGTTTACAGCTGAGAAAAAGTTGTCAACACAAATAAATATCAGATTATTATTGATTCATAATTTTAAATTCATGCAAGTCTTGAAGGAATTATTTTAATTAAGAAAATATTTTTTGTGTTTCTTGCTTGAAAACAGAAAATGTTAATCACTACGCAATTAATTACACAATGAAATTGTTGTTTTTCTTTTGTTTATATATGTTAAATATTTATATATATATATATATAAATATTTTTTTTTCCTACACAGATCTGGGAAAAAGAAAAAAAAAAAAACATCTTCTGGGAGTACCACCTTGCCTGTATTAGATAAAAAAGATCAAACTACAAGCGTACACCCTTTAATACAAAGCACACGCATACAGACAGGAAAGCATAAACACACACTCAGAATTCACTTGCAACTATCCAAAAAACACACACACACACACACAGACAGACTAAAGCCTTTAGGAGCTCCAACTTCTCGTGGTTGGAACGATGAGAAGGAGAGCAGAAAAGATTGAGACAAAGGGAAAAGAAAGAGGCAGCAAAAAAGACGAAAACATTACATCTGCTAGCCTAGAATTAGAGCGTGAATGTATTGTCACTCAAGTGAACGCCGCAAACTCCAGGTTCCCTCAAAAACAGGGATGTCTCTGTCACCGCCTTTTTCCCCCCGAGGACTAGGTGCGTTTGGGGAGATAATTGACGAGTCCCTTGGCATGCACCGAGGGAACGAGCGCCACACTCAGCAGCTCAGAGTCACACACAAAGCTCGACTCACTCGCAGCGTGTACGTCTACAGCAAAACAACAGACTGGAAGAGGGCGTGTGTATGTTTATGCGTGCTAATGTGTAAGTTGTGTTGTCTGCGCGTGCTTGTGTGTGGTGTGTGTGTTTGTTCACCAAAGAAGGAGGAGGGAAATACGGTGATTATTCCTTTCTTTGTGCACCAAAATCCATTTCTGCTAAGCATGAGAGAGCACCCAGTAGTAATGAGAGATGAACCTCAAACAGCCAGACTCTACAAATACTGTTCTGAGGAAGGCCTGAGTGTTCTTTTCTTTATTTTCATCCCTTTTCCTTCCTTTTTTCTCTTTTTTTGCCCCTGCCTCTCCATCCATGTGCCTGTGGAATGATTCAGTGTTTGGTTAACAATCTTTGTTTTGGAGCATCAGTTCTTCTTTCTGCTTTTTTCAGACTCCAAGATGGCTATGTAAGATCCACTGTGTTGGCTTGAATGACATGTTTTTTTTTCTTTTTTCCTTTCTTTCCTTGTTTTACAACAAAAGAAGAAAGACTTCTGTGTTGAAGGGATTAAAAGAAAGTTTTAATTGTTCACAAAAAAAGTTTTGCTCAGTTACAAAAGTCAAGCTTTACTTGAAAATGTCAGGCCATACTGATTAGATTGCAATGACAGGCCACAAAACTAAAGTTGCATACATTTTCTTCACTTCCAAAAATGTTGCTCAATGTTATCCATCCATTTTTTGAGTAACTTGAAACCAAATTTCTTCATTTTTTTATTTTTTGTTTAGTTTTTTTTACGAGTTACAATTACCACATTAGACATTTGTGTATTCAAAATAAACAAAAAGTTTACCAAATTAGAAAAACATAAAATTGGTGGAGCAGTTAACTACTCTGACACATTTCTTTAATGTTACATTGTTTTCTAAAGTGACAGAAAGTTACTATTGAACAATGTTTATAAACATGTTTGTGATATTTTTATATTTCAATTTTATTCAAACAAACAATGATAACTGAAGCACAACAGTAAATGTAGGTGTGTGTAAAGTACATTAAGTCATGTAATAAAGTTAAAAATATGGCTAACAGAAATATAAATTCAATTTAGTTTATTTTCGAGGTGTGCTGATAACCAAGTACGTGTATTTCAGTTTGGATAATCCATACTGAATACCAATACTGAGTACTTACCGAGTTAGAATTTAAACATTACATTTTGACTATAAAAATATTTCATGAATTTAGAACCTGGTACTAAATCAGATAAATATCTAATATTGGTCAAAATGACGTCAGTTTGAACAATTATGTTACATGTTATCTGACTTTTACCTCAATAAGGTGGGATCTATGGATCAGTTCAATAATATCGATATTATCCTCAAGTCATGCTGTTTAAACTCCACACGTCTTCAGCTACAGAGTGCAGTTCTTCCTCCATTTTCTTTTAATTTTCCATATCTGAGATAGTAACGTTGGTCTTAAAACTGGATTGGGACACCACTAGTTTATTTATACAGCACCAAGTCACAACAAATGTCATCTCAGGGCACTGTACAAAAATAAAATCCATCTAAGGAACTCAGCAGATTGCACTGAATCTTAAATTTGTTGCAATCTCCCATCCTAAGCAAGCACATTGACAACAGTGGAAAGGAAAAACTCCCTTTTAACAGGAAGAAACCTCCAGAAGAAGCAGGATCATGATGAGAGGCCATTTACCTCGACCGGCTGAATCTTCTTTGAACCTTCTGAACCCACCTTCTTCTGAACCACAAGAACTTTACAGATTAAGTCTCAGAGTTTTCAAATAAACTGTGAGTTTGTGTGTGTTTAATACTCAAAAAGCCATTTTGTTTTGGATCCATTTATGTAACACACATTTGAACAATTAATTATGCACCCATTGTGCAAACAATCATTGTCCAATGTTGCATTTTGTTTATTTAAAAACAAACAAACAAAAAAACCTGCAACAATTTTTTTCCCCAAATTATCAAAGCAAAATGAACTTCTAAATTGACACACATA
Organism: Millerichthys robustus; assembly: GCA_034783495.1. Taxonomy (NCBI): domain Eukaryota; kingdom Metazoa; phylum Chordata; class Actinopteri; order Cyprinodontiformes; family Rivulidae; genus Millerichthys; species Millerichthys robustus. The sequence continues at coordinate 9,977,073 of JAVKLF010000001.1, forward strand.
CAAATAAGCATTAATTTCTTCTGTCACATAGTTCTTTAAATTGAATGTTTCTATTTAAAATAACACATATTCATCAGAGGAAAAAGGGAGAATCCAGCCAGACATGACAAGAAATGATGATGCAGGGCCAAGTTCCCTAATATTCTGACTGGAACCATAAATACTTCCCCTGTTAACAGATTGAGGAAGCTGTCACATCCACATTTGCCGGGGGACAAATTCCTTCAGAAGAAAATAAGAGAAAAAGAAAAAAACTACACACATTAGGTGATGTCTCAGTGTCAGAAATACAGTACCTTCCGTTATGAGATTCACCCTGTGAATCACAAAACAATCACTCCTTCCTCAAACTGACAACAATAAGATACATGGTATGGATTACTTTGTGATCGCGAGTCCTTGCATAAAGAATAAAGCTGAAAGGAACATGTAAAAATGTTGAATGATATTTACTACTTTCGGGTAGGTTTGTGTGTGCGCACATCCTCCTGCGTGTGAGTTTGCGTGTGTGAGTAAGAAAGAGAAAGTGCATGCCAGCAAAGACGCAGCTATGAGTGTGGTAGGCTCTTACACTCAGTCAGTTTGTCCCTGCTGTGTGCGCTCCCACCCAACGCCTCCATTCCCGACCCCCTGCGGCGGCCTCTGATTGCCGTGGAAACCGCACTTAAAAAGAAAATTAGGATTGCCTCCCCCCTAATTTAGAGGTATGTCTTAATTGGTTTCATTTATTAAAGATGCAAATACAACGTAAATGCAGTGTTGCCGAAATTCACAGGTGTGCTTTATTTGTTTAGAGAGATGATTAAAAAAAATAATCAAAACTATTGCTATGTAAGTATTGCTGAAGACATACCGAAAGGTGGCGGATATGCAAAATGTCAGCAAAACATAAAAATTTCAAGCACTGTCTGACACTTGTGTTCATAGAAACACCCTGAAAGGTGAACTGAAGAGAGTTGAGTGTAGTTGTGGAAAATTACTGCTCTGATCCGACCACCCCTCGCACAATCAAGAGTGAAACCTGTGGATTCGGTGCAGATATATTTATCTCCTGTGGCAACAAACTCTAAATTCATACAGACACTCAGACAGAATTGAAAACCTCAAAACACTTTTTTTTCATACTCATGTACTGTGTGTACAGAAAAGGTATTCAGTTTGTGCCCACGGGCACACCTTTTCAACAGGACAACAAGTAAATATGGGGTTAAACACAATTCTGAAGTAGACAAACACCACTTTGCCTTACTCTCTATCCCACCCAACTTTCCCTGGATCAGGGGTCTGTATATGCTCCGACCGATCGGTGACAGTGGTCAGTGGTCACCTTTCTCTCACTGACTGGTTCTGTGTTGATCCATAACCACTTCATTACCACACGACATCCTGGGGCCAGGTGAGCACGCCGCTATGCTGGGCACAACACAAACATCATCCCAGTCTTGTTGCTGGACTACACACGCACACACACAGGGGGTAAGCAGCGGGGCATGAGTGGTTAATGTTTATTTCTGGATGTATTCATTACACAGTCAAAGGGTTGCAGTTGGGGCTAGGCAATTGTGGCGCCAGCGTGTGATTGTGGCAAGACAGCCTGACCGCCCAAAAAAGGCTGAGCTAACAGGGACCGAAGAGCGGGCGAGGTTCTTGCTCGGCATGTTTAGACTCCTCATCGTGCCCTCAACCCAGCTTACGATAATTATTTACATCGCCAGAACAACTATATGCTGCAACTGTTGACAAAAAGAAGCCAGAAAAGAAAGGCAGTTAGAAAGAGATAGCGGGATCTGAGTTAGAGTACGGTGAAAGTTGTTCTGCCTCTGTGACTTCAGAGGAGACAGCCACCTAGACAACTTGGTGATCACATTCTTTTTCTCAAAAAATAACAAGCTGTGAGTGTGTAAGAAAAAAAAAATTGGGGATAAAATGGGAGAAAAAGGAAAGAAAAAAAAGAGGCACTATTTTTCTGGAGAGGTAGTAGTGTTTTGATTGTCAGATGCTGAAATAAAAGTTTATTCTGTACATTTGACAGTAAAAAAAGTAAAAAAAAAATAAACGAAAAGAGCTTGCTTCTGCCACCTTTGCCTCTCAGTGGCCTGCACGGTTGAGGGTATTTTACTCTGAGATGTTCTGCAGCCGTTTAGAGATGAGCGCACCCCTGAGGGAGACACAGTGGGACACGGGCAGTTAGAGTTCAGCTGTGTTTGCTTGCGTACAATCCAATGAGGAAAAAAAAGAAAACAACATAAAATCAATGATGAGACTTAGTGGAGGTTTAAAGAGAACATTTAGAAAGAAAATCCCAGGGTGGAAGGTGATGTGGTTGCAGTTTGTAAAAAAGCATGTGGTCCAACTCTTAGAGGGTTTTTTTTCTTTTCTTTTTGTGCAGAAGCGTTGGACTGACTGAACGTTTTTGTGAGGTTGAAGAGCGAAAGGGGTGACTGTTTATTTTACATGTGCATCCTCATCCTTTGTGAGGGCACATATGCCTACAGATACTCGGTCTGGTTATCAGTCCTATGTGTGGTTTGGGATGATAAATCACATCCCCATTCTTTAACAGTGACAGCTCTTCGTGGCAGCAAATCTGATTCTGGCCTCTTAAATCAAGACATGTGGTTGAACGGAGGCTGTGAGATCTGAGGTTTGCAATGCCTCTCAAAGAGAATGTTTGAATGGGCCTTTTGATAAGAAAACAGCTTGAAGCCATCCCACACAGGCATGAAAACAGCATGCACCTCCCGTGTGAGAGCCAAACAGATTGGAGGGGATGTGATGTTGGATCTGTTCCTATTACCCAACGAGCCAAGCGAGCAAAGTGATTGACAATGATTAAGTGTAAGAGGGTATGCAAGTGTCATTCCCTGAAACATATTTCCTACGTGTCGCTGTGTAGGAGGGTTGGGCCGAGCCTGTCCATCAAGAAAAAGACAAGATGAGTACACACTCTCCATCATTTGCCGGTCTTAGAGCTCTGGATCAAATTATTGTCTGTTGGTGCACCTGAAATACCTTGGGATGCTCTCCCCTTGTGCATGGGTAAAGTGGAGTCTTTTTAATGTGCAGGTCAGCACAACAATAAAGGGTTATGTAGCAGGAAAAAGAAAACATAAAAATCCTCCAACTTTGCAATGGGATCATCCAAGTTTTAACTTGGAATCCACTTAGGGGTGTCTGCCAAGATTCAGGAAAACAGCGCATGTTGACAAATTGGTTGAATCGTGATGAAGGCACCTGCCACATTGAAAACCTGAGACAGGCACCATTTGGTGGTTCACAAGGTCAGTCGTTTTGCATTGAGAAGAGGTAACATGCCAAAACTTCCTTTCAATCATATAGCTCACGCAGAGAACACGCATACTTCGGCAGAATTGGTTTTGGATGCAGACAAGAAAGAAACAAACAAAAAAAACGTATTTATTAGTGGCAACCTTGCAGGTCTATTCTTCAGTTCACTTTCCTTACACACAAAACAGAATTAATTATGATCTTTCCGCCTTGTGCACAAAGCTGTGTTTCATTAAGTACCTGCTTTCTGTTACATACTTTTCAGCATTAGCGCCCCGCTGAGTTCAGTGTATGCTGTATGTTTTCCCTAATTGCAACTACATAGCAATATATAAACATAAAATGAAAGCAGTTATAGCTATTTCACACGATCGCAAATCTAAACTTTACCCACTTAATTATTCCAGTGTTATGTCTTTATTTACTTGTTACTAGCCTCTATAAGATTTATAGGAAATCTTAGAGGAATGGCTACACCATGGGTATATTAGGGTTATTGTAGTATTTTTTTCTTATGTCAAGCATTTCTCTGTTTCTTCAAGACAATTTCTGCCACACATGAATCTCTTCTTATTAAACTTATGGCTTGTGCTTTAAGAGTTAGACCTCTTCTACACTATGCTAGATATTGTTAAGAGGATTTCTTTTTCTTCATTTATGAACATCTCCCTGTCCATATGACAAACAAGATTTCAAATACCCATGAGGTGCTTAGTAGGTGACTAGAATGCCTACATTAATGATATCAAATTAGAAAACTAGAACACTTTTAGCCTAACTAAAATATCTTAACAATACAAATATAGCTCTATTCATCCCACTGAAATTGTTTGCAAATTCCCTCTTGGTAAACCTTTTCAGCACTCAAAATTTACTACTGATAAGACAAAATAAAGTGATAAGAATGAAGAAGAACCAGCAAAAACAGCTTGTTTTGTGTTGTAGTGTTTTTTTAGAGCAGACAATAAACAAGACACAATTAAAACTACCACATGATTATTTCTAAAAAGCTTCATGTCTCAAGTCTTCTTTAGTTACATTTAAATGAGATCCCAAAACTCTCTGATTTACAAAATTTTATTCAAATTTAAATTTTCATGTGTTCTGTTCTGTTTTTTCATGTGAAAAAAAGTACCAATGAAGCAGAAAATTTCTATTTTAAATTGCACCTAGATTAGTATAGAAATGGCCTTTAACAGTTTATAGTTTATAAACAATTTAAACTATAATGTGTCTTTATTATATGTCTATAGAACTACAGTTGTGGTATTTTTCTGTGAATATTATAATATAATATATATATTATGAATATTTTGCAAAAACAAAGGTTACAAGAATTATTAGAAAAAAATATCAAAACATAATTACTGATTCAATCACAGAGACTATAAAGTGACATAAAAGAAACATGACAAATAGCTTTCTGAATTTGAGCAGATGACATATTTTGAGCCGATGCACACATCACAGTCATAACCTGACGCTGGTTCAGAGAAAACACTCAGAGGAAAGTGATATTCCTGTCGAATTTCTGCACAACAAAGACTTAAATGTAAGCACTCTTTAATTAGAAAAAAAAAACAAAACAAAGGCTGCACCATGCAAGGAGCATCAGAGGGAGAGTGTGAATGAAAAAGAACATGAAAAAGGGAGGAGGATAGTGGAAGGTTTAGCAACAGCTGCAGAAAGTGTTTTCTCTCTCTCTCTCTCTCTCTTTTTCTTTCTCTCATTTTTTTTCTCTCCAGGAGCTTTCTCACAGGTATGCTGAGAAGCTGCATGCAACAGCAACAGCAAAACTAACAGCAGCAGTGTGTCTTTGGCTGACCTATTTAGGTAATTGCACTCTTCATTAAAAAAAAAACTCCATCTGCAAGAGAAATTACACTTCCCCAATGGTATCTAGGTAACATAATCTCCCTCCGGCGGACTAATTGCATGGCATGATAACCTCATAGGCTCGGCCTGTTTAATTTTTCATCTCTTTTCAAATAATTATGGATCAGTAGAGAGAGGTATTGATTTGATTCATTAACTTCCTACACTGAGCCAAGGTTAACGACTATACAAATCCCAAATTACTCGGTAAAGATCCGGTCTATTTGATTTGATTGGCTTCCACTTTATTATTGGCAAAGGTTGTGTTGAAACACTGTACATATTTGGAGAGGAGGGGGACTCAGCAGATGTGCTGTAAATGAACAATGTCACACAGTTCTTATTGTCAAATGGAATTAAACCCAGATGTTGAATAAAATGCTTTATTTATTTATTTATTTATTTATTTATTTATTTATTTATTTATTTATTTATTTATTTATTTATTTATTTATTT
>JAVKLF010000001.1:9984163-9997786 GCA_034783495.1 Millerichthys robustus
GTGTGTGTGTGTGTGTGTGTGTGTGTGTGTGTGTGTGTGTGTGTGTGTGTGTGTGTGTGTGTGTGTGTGTTTGAAATGGCTGTACGTTGAAGCATGTCTATGTTTAGTCTTGGATTAGGGGCTATAATGAATTGAAATAGTTTCACATGGCTGGGAAGTGTAGGGTAATTTGGTTGGGGTTGTTTAGGACATGTTGCCACCAACATTGTCACAAAGTGAAAGGATTTATGCACACTATTCCACACCTTTATGGCATTTGAGTATATAGGCTGAGCAGTTCTTTGCTCAGTAATTACAAAAGGTACAGGGATTGATTGTTTTCTTATCTAAATAAAGCCCCCTTAGAAGGTAGCTTATTTCCTAACTTTTTTCTTTCACATCCTCATTCTCACTCTTCCCTTAGTCTGTTCTTTTCTCACTGTCTTTAATATTTAAGCTTTAGACAAACAATGGAAACTCTGAAGACAGCCCAGACTTTCCATGGGGTGTACAAAAGGAAGAAAAGAAATAGACCTCTGAACCTCTTGGGTCCTGAAGGGAACTCCACAAACTACTCCTCCAGTTTCTGACATAGCAGTTCATGCTTTTCACCATCCATCTGTGGGCAGAGAGAGAGAGTGCAGACAGACCAGGCTGCCTTTATTTGTGCAGCATTTCCATTGAGGGTGATGAGGCCTGCCAAGGTTTCACAGGTACAGGTAATTTAAGCCATGCTCCTGGGATCTTGGTTGTCTAATTTAGGGGGTTTAGACAGCAGGACAGGGGTGTAGGAGCGGTTGGGTTGAATGGCTCTGAGTTGGGTTAGTCTGTCTCTCAATCAGACCCTTCATGAAGGAGATTGGAGGAGGTTATTCCTCCCTCCATTGCTTTCCTTTCACCCACCCCATCTTTTTTTCCCTCTCCCCTTTTCTCGTTTGCCTTGAGGTTCCACTGTGAATATAGTGCAGTAGCGGTCCCTGAAGGGTTGTTCTCAAGCTGTTGACATTGCAAAACTGTAAGTTTTAACAAGTGTTTAAAGAGCATGGCTGAGTCCATGGGTCTGTGACTCTGAATGTTTGGAGTGTTAACAGGAACCTGTGTATGGATCAGCTCATGAAGGGGTTTCAGATTTACATCCTTTGAAATTTCTGGCAATTGTAGCTTACTTTTCCCCCATTCCACACCAACATAACTGGGACAAGGTTGGAGGCAATTCGGTTGTTGTTTTTTCATGCGCTACAAAAGACATGCTTTTCTTTTTTTTCTTAGTTTTTCTAATTGTAAGGGAAAAAGCAAACAATCCAACAACTCAAATGCAGCTAGGGGATTTTAGTAATTTTACTACTCCTGGCTACAAGAACCTTTGCCAATTTTCTTAGTCCAGGGAACAGTTAAAACAACAGAAGTGAAACGAATTTCTCTTTAAGTAATAACCGAGCACCACTGCAACTATTCAACTTACTCTAAGAGATATTTGGACGAGGGAAATTTGAATGAGTGCAAGTGCTCTCCTTGGTCTACTCAGTAACAATGCTCTTTGTTGCCTCATTTATTTATTTTTCTTTTCCCAATTTCTCAGCTAAACATATGTACGCACATAATTTTATAAATTTTAAATGTCCATTTTGTGTTACGTTACTTACTAACACTTCAAAATGTGCATTCCTAATTAGTTCTACTACACTTTTGACAGTACAAGTGTGTTTTCACAAGTTGTAAAACTGTAGATTTGCGTCAAATAGAAAATGTATTCCACATGCAACCACAAGAGCTATTTTCTCTATAAATGATACCAAACAGTCTATTTTTGTTGATATTGTAGGCCTCAAGTCACTCATTGATCTGATTTGAAGCTCTCTTGGTACAAAATCGCTGCAGTTATGTCCCTCTCAAGATCTGTAAGAATTTTTCTACCTTACTCACTGCACTTTAAAACCAACCTCTAAATCATAGCCATGACACCACCATATCATTGGTTTGTTGCCAATTTGCCTCATGGCAAAATCCCCCAACTGAGTTCCACTCCAACCTATCCCCTTTCATAGTTCCCAATTCAAACGTTAGCAGTCTCCGGAAAGACCAAAACGTATCTCGGATGCAGCATTAACAAGCACTCCTAAAAATACCCCGAAGATACATATCAGTTTGGGCCTAAAACTAAGGTGTAGATCATTCAGAACCCCATGTGAACCAATATGTTTGAAACTCTCCAGAGACAGACTGCTACTGCCTTTTAATTTATTTTTCAGAAATCCACCAATTAAAGAACATAATAAAGTTTAAGTTTAGAAGTTTAGTGTTTCTAATTTAAAATTAATGATTTTACTGCAAAAAAATCACTTTTGTCTTAATTTAGAATTAATTATACGTTCTCTGAACTCTAACCTGTAACAACTTCTATATCTTAACACAAAACAAGAAACATAGATATAGCACATACCTATATTTCCACAGCATTGTGACCCCAAACTCAAACACCAATGAGCCACTGTATGTGGTGAACATTTATCAAGTTTCATTTTACATACTGCTGCACAAAGAGCTGAGTGTTCTCTAAGTCCATTACATACATGACATGCAGGCCTCAGAGCCCACGATCTGAATATGTATGTGTTAAACCTCACCATAGTAATGTGAAGGTATTTCTCCTTTAAATTTCAGACACTTTTCTGTGGTCATAGTGACATTTTTTGGCCTGCAGTTCAGCTGAGACAGTGGTTATGGGAACAGAGAAAAGAAGAAATTGTTTTGTTGCAGTTGGGTCTATTTTTTTTTACTTTTGGTCTAAAAATACTTTTGATGTTGTCCTAAAATAAAATTTCAAGATTTCAAAATTGTGTACTGGCTATAGCTGTTTAGGAGGCCTGATAAAAAAGAAAATATTTTTACCCCATATAAGAAATCTTGTTTGTCCCACAAAAACACAAATATAAAACACACACACAGACACTTTTAGCCTATACACATGCGCGCGCACACACACACACACACATCTTCCAACACAATAAGTGGGAGACCCTTTTTTCCTCAAATGGGATACGACAATCCAATCAGGCGTGCAATCATGCTAAAACAGAGTAAACACGGACAATTACAGAGCATTTTGCTGGATGCTGATTAGTGAGAGTTACCCCCAGGGCTGCAGTGAGGTAAACAGAAACAGTGACCGCCGGCGTGTTGACGTTCTCCCTTCACTTCACTTGCCAAACCAGATGAGGGATGACAAGTCAGCATGCGTAATCTGTTTAAGGTAGAATAACAAATACCAAAGTGCCACTTGGGTTCCTCTGTCCCCCGGCAGCCGTTTCCACCCCTGGAGGGCAACTTGGACCAAGATTTATTAGACATAATTAACTGACTGTGCTGCTCCTGTCTTAGCCCCAATATTGAATTTGCTCACTTTAACAAAAGACAGGCAAATGGGATGCATGCATTCTCTGTCAGAGCTTTTTGTCAAGCTCACCACTCTCCTTTCCCGACTATGAAATAACCAATGCAGTTTGTTTAGTTGCCAAACTGGGACAGATGCATGTGTTCATTTGCACAAATGCACACATGGAACTGAACAATCAGAGAATAGCATTAAGTCTGCATAGCAAATGAGACATGGAAATAGTACCACACACAAAATAATAATAATTAACTACATTAACTAAAAGCATTTTTTAGATTAAACAATATCTTTGTAACAATTATAAAATCAAGCACATGCTCTATATCATGTGATACCAAATATTAAATCAAATTTCAAAACTGTCTTTTTTTTTTTGTTATTGCCTTTCAGGATAACATTACACACACATTGCACTAACACTGCAAATAACGAGCCCTTTGGTGGCCCCATCACATAAACTCGACCACAGCTGGGCCAGTTGTGGCATGCTGTTTTAAATCAGTGCCATCATTGCCAGACCTGGCCCACTTGCTATGCCAATAATCAGTCAGCAGTGCCAGCTTGACACCAGATCTGGCCCACACCTGTCTACTAACATCTAGAAAAAGCTAACACAAATGTCTATAATTCTTTTAGTTTTACAGGTATTTAGTTACAATTTGTTGTAGTTGTACAGCCTAAGCACTAACAAACTGCACAGAATCTTTGATTAAACCATTAGTATGCAGTTGAGCATTTGTAGAGGAATGATACTTTTATTTACATAGATTTTCTGTCTAAATTTAGGCAAAAAAAATACATTTTTACAATATTTGCCCCTAAAATTACAGTCTCAAACTTTTACTTTAAAACATAAAAAGTAATTCATTATCTTTATTTAAAATCTTTTTTACTTGTATTTCATAATTTTCTTGTGACAAATCCTACAGAAGAAGCAACACAGTACTGCAACCTGGATAAATAAATACGCTTTTCATAAAAATGTTCAAAAATTGCAACCGTCTTTGTGTTATTTTAACAAGTTTGTATAGCATGTTTTTCATACCTGACTGTAGTGTCTGTCTTTGCAGCACTATTGCAGAAGCTGTTTGTTTATGTTTAAAACCAACAAATTTTAGCTTCTGTAAGCCTCTCATAAGGTGCAACTAGTCAGGTCCTCATTCACAACTACAAAATTATGCAATTACGTCAGAACAAGCCTTTATTTTACTCTTGTTCTCATTCTGTCATCATGCACAGTCGTAGAAGCAGTTTGTTCTCTGTAACCAGTCCAGACAAAAAAGCCTTGAGCTAAATATGAACAATTAATTTACATCAAACTTGGATGTAGAAATTAAAAGAAAATAAAACAGTCATAAAAAAGCTGACTAAGATTTGCTAAAATGTGGAATTACATCAACGAGTAACAATTTATACGGGGTGGCTATCAGTGACTGATAATGTGGTGCATTGTGGTTGCAAAGCTTGCACAGTAAGGGGAAGTGTGTGCTCAGTAATAAGGGAGGTTGTGGTGGGGTGAGTGGAAAGTGTATGAACGTCTGTTTGTTTGTCTGTCTGTCTGTCTGGTTTTCAATCTGAACTGATGAGTGTTCTGAGCAGTTTGGCTGTGTAGGAAACCCCCTCCTAGGCCTGACTGCCTGTCCAGCTGTTTCTGCAAAAAGACAGAAGTGTTGAAACACTTCCTGAGCTGCAGAAGAGTTATTCAACCTGGATCTGATGTGTCTCATAGGAACCAGGCATATTTGACTAATATAAAAGAGGAAACTGCCATAACATTGTCATGGAAAAATCAAGTTTTAACTGCACGTTTCATGTAATATATATCAATACATAGATATGTTTTCAAAGTCTGCGCATTTCTTTGATATGTCTTCAGAATAAGCATGCTACTGACACGTGTTCTTACAGTATGTAGATTACTGTGTGACAATAACTGTGTGTGTAATGACAAACCCAAGACATGGGATGCCCTGAAGCTACTTGTTCCATCTGATGAGACCAAGAAGCTTTGATAGATTTCATCTACCTTCCCTTAGCCTTAATTTGCCAAGATGTGGCACGTCAAACAGCCTCAGGACCAAAGGAATAAGTCAGCCAACTTTACTTCTTTTCTTTTTTTTTACTGTTGTAACAAAAGGATTTAAATGTGTATCCACACAGGTAGCAAAATATCTCCAATCTACTGTTGCCCGCTTTATGAAACTTTCTATGGAAAATCTCGGTTCTCAGATTTGAAAAGTATCCATTGCACTTTAAGTGTGCAGTAACCTGTTGATCATTTGATTTTTTTAACAATATTTTTGCACTTTATTTTTAAAGGTGGATAATGTTGACTATGTAGTTTACAACAATTCTAAAAACTGTTTTTGTCTTTAATTAGACACCCATGTAAATGCTTAAAGCATTTTTTTAAACTTTGTTAGACTGGTCAGATTCTGCCTTTTGTCTCTAAATCTGCTTATTCTTGTATATTGTGAGATAATTATAACATTTGTTTTCTGTATTCTGAGTGCTTTGTCATTGCATATTATGACCTATGTTTGGTGTCAATGTCCGTAGTTCACTTTGGTATAAAACTTGGCCTGAGTTGTCAAGAGGTACAGACAAACAGCAATTCTCATTCTCAGTTCCCTAAATCGACACATGCAATTTCGTTTTTACTGGCAGCACATTGTGCTTACACTCCAATAACAGCTTTGCAAAATGTTATTTTAAGTCTGTACAAAAGATAAAGTTTAACTTGTTTCAGTATATGTTACAGTTTTAGGTGTGTCATGTATGCCAAATTGCATATGCGTGCCTTTTGTTCTTGCATGAGCATGTAACCTTGTAATGTACGTGTAAGTGTACATGTTTGTGGGTCTTGAGTACAGCTGCCTGTTTCTTTCCACAGACTGCCTCTGTGGTTGCCTACTTGGCCCTGAATGCCGGAAGTTCCTCACTAGTTGCATGTGACATTGGTTCCTGACACTTGTGTTTACAGCTAGCACAGACAAACACAGCCCCCTACAGAAATGTTTGCCCTTAGTAAAAAAGAGGAAGTGTTTGTCCTTCTGAGCTTCTGAGGAAATTGTCCACAGCTCTCGTTAAGCAAATCCACCCTACAATGAAAATGTAAACCTGTATACAGCAGATGTTTGTTTTTTCGTAGACTTTGCTTTGTTGCACTATGAGCATAAGAATATAATTCTTATGGAGGACGTTGTTCACATCTGCCACTTTGCTGTGGAAACTGTGGCAGGTGGGTATTATTAGCACAGAGAAAACCTTTTTGTTTAAACAAATTTCATTCTTGACACAGTCTAAAATGTGACAAGGAAAATACACTTCAGATTTCATGAAAAGAAAAATCAGGAATTTGTTTTTGGTGTAAATTTGGTTGAACGTAATACTAAATTGGCTACAAATGATTCTATACAGTTCCCTCAAACATATACTGTTTTCCAGGTGTTTGTTTTATGTAGTGCCCCCCAAAAAAAAGAAAATGAAAAGAAGGAGGAAAAGGAAATGTGACCAAGAACATTACCACCAGCCGGGTCATTAATGAGCATTGCTCATGCTGTCATGGCAACTATTATCACAGTGATGTCGCTAATGGCATCTGAGACAGGGCAAGGAAAATATGTGAAAATCATTGTCAGATTCAATTAGGATCCTTTCGTCTGAACTCAGCTGGTCCTCCTTCAGGCTCCTCATTGATTAACTATCAAACCGTAGAAGAATGGGAACAGTGGAAGTCCAACGCCCTGATGTGAGACTCATCACAAGATCCTGATACTCACTGATAGGAGAAGGCTGACCCTATCCAGCAACCTTAATCAGCATCACTGCAGACACATTAGTATTATTTGTAGTGTAAACTATCTTCTGCACTCAGAATATAATTGCTCCGTTTTGTCTTTTTTGGTATAAAAGAAAAACCTATAGTCAAAGAACAGAAGTTTATGTCAATTTGAACTGCATTATTCATAAAATGTGAAATGAAAAAGATTTACTTTTGAATTTTATGGGTTTTACATTTTTTTAACATTTTGTTTTAGTTCAAAGATTTAGCAACCTGCCGGTGTGGCTGTTTACTATAAAGCAAAACAACATGACAAGTGAAATTGGAAAGCAGAGATATTGGTCAGCTTAATGTGAACCATATTGGCCCGATGGGCAGGTGGTTTGCTGAAACAAGTGAAAAACAGTTTGGATGTTTAAGAGCTGGTTGCTGGAATAATCTGGATTGATGAGTCCCGTTTGGTCAACATGTTTGTGCACTTTGGAATGCATGAGGTTGTTGTGGCTAACCACATGAGACAGATCGGCACTGGATGGTCAGATTCCTGTGGTCAGACAACGACAGAGCTTCATGGCCCTGTTTAAAAAAAAAGAAAAGAAAAAAAACAGAAAGAAGGATAGAAAAAAATGACATGTTTTCTGGCATGCTGCTATAAAAGCTCACTAGTCAAAGCAAATTTAGACAGTTTTAGCTTCCCTGTTTTAGCATATATACAGTGTATGGTTTCATATTTATTGCCGGCTTCTATAGCAGACAGGTTTCTGAATTGGACACATAAATTGACTTTTTCTACTAAATAAACATCAGAATGGTTAAGGCCATGCGTATATTTACATTAATAACATTTTGTGTCTGCGACCTGACTAACCACAGACTACAACAGAGCCATGCCAAAACTAACCTTCAAGATTTTTTGGAATTGTATCACTGTCCTAATGCCTCTCAAGATCAAATGATGTTAGTAATTGAAGGTTATCATATACATGTCTTCAGGAAATATAAAGCAGACAATGTGGCCTATGTTTCCATTTTCATAACTTTTATATTAATACTGTCTGTGGAAGATGTCAATATAATGAAACTGGAAGAGGGTACTAAAGAAACCCTTTTCATTTGTGAAAAAACACAGTCCAGCTTCAGAGCAGTGTTCAGATCAGTTTTAGCACAGGAACAATGGAAACATCTTGGATTAGTGCCTTCAAATAGTAGACTTAAGAAATAGCACATTCAGTTTAGAAAGATAATATAAGCCTCAGGGTGACATTTCAGAAATCTTGCCCAAGGAAGTTTAGCCTCTGCTGGGACTTGTGTCTTTATTTCCTTTCACTCAGTCATTCAAACAGTTTTTATGGGAATTTCTAGCTTGTCTGAATGGAGCAGTGGTCAGTCCTGTGGTGGTAGGAGACACAGTCAGTAACAACCTTCAGTCTGTAACAATAATCACGATCAGGGAAAAATAAACATAATAAAGCTGTATGTCTTCTTTCCACTGCTTTCTATCTATCTCCCACAAAATGTTCCAGACATCACTTCATATAGTTTTAGCAAATAGACAAAGGAGCTGTTATTCAGCTCGCAATAAGTTTTTGTTAGCCTCAAACAATACTTTTATCTGTGATCAGGTGTTGCAGACATTTAGTAGCAGACACGTGTTCGTTCATACCTTACAATAGCTGGACTTTCAAGTTAAACCAAATGACTACTATTATTTCATACTAATGTGCACACGGCATGACTAGTGTGCACATAAAGGCTTTCTATTTAAGACCAGAGCATGAAAATATTTTTTAGACCAAACCCCCAAAATATATGAGGTGAAACAAAACCTGCTGCTTTCGAAAAAATGGGAAATTCTTCTGATTTTTGTGGAGACTTTTAAAGGTTTCCCCTTCCTTTTTAAAATTGTATTAACTTAGGTCAAATGGTAGTTTAGTGTAGATGGATGCAGTGGTTGGAGTCTAATTGTGGCAACAAATACCTCATTAGAATCATTACAAAATACCTCAATTCTCCCAGCTCTGGCAGGGCATCAAGACTGAATCACCACCATCAAAGCTTTAGGTTGTATCATTCCAATTTTGAAACAAAGCATGCTGAAAGGCCAGCTGACTGTTGAAAGTGTCACTTGCAATGATTGGCATCCTGGGGCTGAGACAAATAAACAGACAAATAAAGAGAATAATCCACACAAGTTATTATCCAATTATAACATTTTAGTCTGTGGCACAGCCTTCGGAAAATTTAGACATGTGATCATTTGCTCATATTCTATTATTAAACTCCTGTTTGAATGACAAAGTGTGTCCTGAACAGACTTCACATGTCAGTGATGAGAGGGAGGGGGACAGGAAACTACTGAACCAGACGTGCAGAATACATAGTCACTTTGCTTGCTTAGAGAGAGACGTTACTGCTTTCATTCTTGATTAACTGTTCTAAGTCACCACACCAGTTTACAACATTAGAACCTAACCCTTTTGTTCATTGTTTTTACCAGCCTGAGGCCCACTGCCACCTCATTTACTCCAGCAATGTCTGCTGCTTCATCCGTCACACAGTCAAGTTCCCTCACTTGCTGTAACCACAGTACTGTATAAACAGTGTGAATCTAAACGTTTTTTGACCAAAACATTTTTTGACATAAAATCCCCTCATGTACAACCATCACTGTAATGATGTTGCTTCAGAATTAATGACATATAAAATTAGAAAAAAACAATGGAAACAATAATTTAACTCACTGCATTAAAAGAACAAGCTGTGATGAGCCCTTTTGAAATACACTGGAAAAGGGCTGTGAACCATGGCATGTGCCAGTTAGCAATCCTAATAACATTAATAACATTAAGCAAAAACACTTCACTTTCAGCATAGTATGGCATTATACAAATAAGTAAATAAAATTGCCCAGTGATGGACTTGCAACCCAACTAGGGTGAATCCGCTAATGTGCTAAATGTTGCAGCTTGTTGCAAATGTTTGATTCAAAATAGCATTGCCTTGAACATGCAGCTGTTGCTCTTCTGGTGGACCAGCAATTACTGACTGCGTTATCTTCTACTGAGGACATATGTAAACTTTTTTTTTTCCTTTTAACCGAGCATAGGAATTTGGGGAATCCCCCCTCTGCCACCAAACAAAACTGAAGGGAAGTGCCATTATGTA
The DNA here is from genome assembly GCA_034783495.1 of Millerichthys robustus. Lineage (NCBI taxonomy): Eukaryota > Metazoa > Chordata > Actinopteri > Cyprinodontiformes > Rivulidae > Millerichthys > Millerichthys robustus. The sequence goes on from JAVKLF010000001.1 coordinate 9,994,486, forward strand.
CTCTCTTAGACATTATACACAATATACACAGTCTATGAGCACTATAAATCAGAAAAAAATAAATAAATAAAAATTACACACATTGTAGTTATCGACTTAAAAGGCATTTAAACTGTAAGAATGGTATGATGGAATTATCTAGTGGTTATTTTTTTACACCAAGGCATATCTTGAAACTGTTTTCCTAGAAAAGTATGTTATACCCACAAAAAGGATATTAAATCTTTGCAATTACCCCCCCCCCCCCCCCTTAAAAAAATATGTCTATTTTGTTTATACAGATTTGTATTCCATCAACCGCACAAACATCTTGACCATTTGAACAGATGCAGCCATCTGACTGTTCTGTCTTTACACTGTCTGGGTGCAGGAATTCTAAACTTGCCACCAAAAACGCTTGTCTCTGGATTTCCACATTCCTGGAACAGATGACACGCATTCCCTGGTGTCTCTTTGAAGGTTTCTTTCTGTTTTACGATCATCTTTAGCACAATGTTAAAGCAGGACAAAAGGCGCTGATTTAAAAGGAAAAAATCAGCCCTTTGGGTTAAGTGTCTTTTGATCCAACTGTAATGATAGATAAGAAGTCAACAGAGCTGTAGACCAAACATCTGCTTCAATCCCACATATTTAATAATACACAAAAAAGAAGGTGAGAAAGATGACAGAGGGCATGTTGTTGACTAATGTGCCCATGCGCCTGTTTGCACAAACGATGTAGCCGTGTATGGTTGTGAACACTTCTTCCATCAGCAAGCCACACTGCAGTCACTAACAATAGACCACACCTGTTGGTCATTACTGCTAAGACACCAGACACCACGTAGACACATCAAACTCACTCTCACAATATTCACATGGTGGCTGATGACATACAATACACAGCAGAGGGACACATGTAGACACATCTAGATGCACATACACTTAATAAGACACACCCAGCTCCTCATGACAGAACAGGAAAGTAGACATGACATTTATGTTTAAAATCAGTGAGGGATTTGGACCTGTGGTTGTCTAATTCCCAATCAAACAACAACGAAAAACATCATCAGTGGATGCTTCTAAGGCCAAAGACTGAGGAGGAAAAATATTAATTTAAAATGCATCTGTTTAACTGATGTCTATGTATTAAGTAAATTAATATAACAAGAAGTTCCAAGGTGAGATTCAATAGGAGCTTGTTAAGATATTTGAGGCAAACCTTTCTCAGTACAAGACTTTCTCAATGACTGATGATTCAGTCTGCCATACTTGAGTGGTTCCATGGTGGAAGGCCAACAGATTTACCTATCTTCTCATATCTTTTCAGTCCTCCAGTACTTAGTCAGTGCCAGCACCACTTATGGTCAGACTGAAAGTTTTGGGAAGACAGGGGAAGTCCCCATGCTGGACAAGATTAGTTTCTAAGTATTCCCTGAGGGATATCCTTTTAAAACATGTTATGGTGGGAAAACAACCCAGGAGTTTGTAGTAACTGCTTTGAATAAAACTTATGGACAACTGGACAAAATGAGACGCTGAGTGATGAACTTTTTAATGTACATTGTTTTGAACCAGTTCAAAGCTGGGTCATAATTGTTAATGATAAAATCTGCACTGCATTGTCACTTAAATACGAGTGAGAATCCATACAAGACAGTTAAGCTCAGTCATAATCTTTGGATTGAATAAAGAGTGAAATAAAGGAAGCATGTCTCAAAAACATCTAAAGCTTTCTAACTTCCCTGCAGTATTTTGGATAATATTCTTCAAATCGTCTTGTATTCTGACAAGTAGAAAATAACATTTTGTGAACAGACTGGATATGTTTGGAGCTAACAAAAATCAGAGAAATGTGTAAACAGTGCTTTATTATCTATGAATGTTTGTCAGCTTAGTTCTCACAATTAATTTACAGTCCATCCACTTACAAGAAAAAAAAAAAAACCCGACATCTTTTGTCATCCACAGAAATCAATTTAGGAACCAGAGAATGGCCTCTCTGGCCCACTCATTATTCTGGCATACGATGTTGCATTTGTAATTCTCATGTAATCAAAATTGTCATTGATGTGTGCTCTCGTCCCTCTGGCGAGGCAATTCATGTAACATAGAGGTAATCACAATAACTGTGTAGTGACAGAATATGCTGATTATGTGATTAAGTGTGCATGTAATTGGCATTATTGTTATTTTTAGCTAGAAGTTAATTGCTAATGGAGATCCTAGTAATTGGATCACCAAATGGCAACACTGCAAATCTATTAGCTCCTAATAATTGCTGCAAAGTGAGAAGAGAAAGAGTGGGTGGAAGGTGTTTATGGGGGGGATAAGTGGCTGTTTCTGTGCTGTAGTTGGGATGCAGATGGCATATTTAAAATTTACAACAAAAATGTGAAAGGTATAACCTAAATTTGATGGATAGAATGGATTTCATATCTGTTTAATGCTGCTTAGTGTTTTCCGTAACCTCATAATTCTCATTTACACCCAGTGAAAAATGGTATTAGTTGATGTTAATGAAGTTTTAGGAGATTAGTTAATGGCTCAGATGTTTTGAAGTAGGGTAATATAAAAAAGGTATAAACAAATAATATCACGCAATCACTCTGAAGATCGGTATACAAATTGAATGACCAGAATCAAATCAAATGTAGGTTAGCAACTAGTTCAAGCAAATCAAAAACAAGGGAAATGGTAATTTGTTGTTACATAGGCATTGTTTTTTTAATGCAATAACAGAAACTGGTTGTAGCAATTCTGTTGCAGCCTGGGCATAACTGTGTAATGCACAGTTTGTCACTGAGTGACAGTGCAAGAAGGAAAATAGTGAGCGAGGCCACCTGTGCATACACCAATGGTTGCCGAGGTTCTTCACCGGTCTTAACTTCATGGGAGAGCGGCAAAGAGAAAACAACTTTTGAAGAAAACACATTTTGCAAATATTCTCCCTTTTGTATGGTTACTCAGTTTGTGAAAACGTCTGCACTTGGTAGATTTACACGTCCCACATTCCTTCCTTTTCTTGATGATGGGTTTAACTGAAATCCTTGGGATGTTTAGGGCCTTGTAAATCCTTTTGTATCCATCCCTTGACTTCTATATTTAACTAATCTTTGTTATTGAGTTGACTTAGAACCATCACTTTAAAGAGGGTGAGTATCTATACAGTTACTTATTTTATGCTATCAATTTATTGAAATGGTATTACTTAGAAGAAATTTGATTTAAATTTGACATTGAAGTTTCTTTGGTTTTCTCTTTTTTCTGTCATTCATGGCAGGAATAAAAAAAGGATTGGTTTTATGGGCTATATATA
>JAVKLF010000001.1:10043700-10055046 GCA_034783495.1 Millerichthys robustus
TGAGCCATAGCGGGGAAATGCAGTTTTTATTTTAGTTAGATAAACCTGCATGCACAAAAGCACACAGTATGAACCAAGTGAAATTCATACTGATCATTTACAAACTTGAGCATTCTGGCATTCCGAAATACATTCATTCACACAAGAAATTGTTTTTATAAAACAAAACACACATTTTTTTCCCCTAAAAATTGGCCATTTCACTATGAAAGCTGCGGTACAAGAACTCAATGTGTCTTTTGGAATGTCTTTACTCAGAATGTCCCCGAATTAAAATTCAAAGAAGTAAATGAACGAAACTTCTATACAATTTAAAAGAAAAACATTACTATCAATACCTTCATTCACTGACAAGAACAACAAAGTAAAACAGTTGTGCAGTCGTGCGCACCTGACTGGGTTCATGTGTAAAAGAAACTGACATGCTTCAAGAGAATACTACATTTCTACATACTGTTTCCAGTTTTCTGGCTACATGGCTCCAGTACATGTAGAAGCTGTATCACTGTGTCTGATCCAAACACTGCACCCATCCCTCATCTTGGCTTGAGATAACTGAATAAACGTTTACCAACATCCATTGATTCATTTCCCACCCAAAAAGATTACTGAATTCCTGTCCACCATGAGGTCATGACAATACTAGGCAGGGTAAACACTAAATGCTCAGTGTACAATTGGTAAGGGTAAAAAGAAATTATCCTAAAAAAACAGATTAGTATCTTTGCCCAGAAACCTGTAAACAATACAACCAGATCAATACAAAATATGTTTCACCGTTAGAAGTGTGAATATCTAACATTCAGGGCCTCACTAAAGCCATGTTTTTTCTCTCTCACTGTGGATTCTCTCTTTTGGGAAAAAAAAACTGATCTATATTCTGCTCAGCTTTCTCTAATATCATCAATCTCCACTTAGGTTATTTAGTTGATATGAGGGATGTACAAAACACTAATTTGTGTTTTTGGTGTCACAATGTACATTAGATTCTGGCATCAGATATTTGAGCGTGACTGGAAAATATTAGATCAAATTACCCTGTGCCACCCGCACAAAACTCTGTCAGTGCACAAAAGCTCACAGAAGATTTTATGATTTAAGCTTGTTGATTCTTGCAATGTACCGAATGTGTCATTAAGAAGGGAAAAAAAGCTCTAAGTCACGTTGCCAGCAGCTTACAGAAAAAGCAGACTTTTTTTTCCCTGTCTTTGGATGAAAATGTACGATTTTTATCAGGTAGAAATGACAAAACAACATTTGAGCATTTTGGTTTTAAAAAAAAAACAAAAGTGTAGGCGGGTTTTAGTCATGGATACACTGAGATAAATGAGCTTATAATTACTAAATTATAGGTGTATACCTTTGCACCTGGTATTTTGACATTTGACGAGATGCTATCAGTGCTAGCAATTTTTTTTCCAGCGGCTAATTTATTTATGATTCACACAAAGTACACCGCTTCAGCTCATGAAAGGGGTAAGATTAGTTCTTGCAGCTAAGTTTATTTATTTTTAACACGTGTGGAAACTGTAATATCTTAAATCGTTGAATATTGCTTAAACTCTCGCTCAGGGACTGTCAAGTTTTCTTTGAGATTATGACATCTATGCTAAAAAATAAAAATAAAAAAGGTTTACTGTGAGCTGTTTTAATTAGGAAAACTTTGCTCTAGCTGAAAGAGCTTTGATTAAAAAGGCACAACCAGTGGAAAGAGTGTTGTCTGTATAGCTGTGAGTTTTAGATGTGTAAAGAAACAAAGGTAGTGTTTTTCTTTTTTTCTTTTTTTGTAGCATGATGGTGGCAGCATTCTTTAGGGGGCACATATCCCCGAGCTGGCAAGAGGTCTGAGGTATGGTAGGGTGTGCAACAGGAACAGGGTAAAGAAGGGGGATGGGGGGCTGACACTGATCCGTCCAAAGGCTAAATTTACTCAAGACTGAAAGAAACAGGTGGATTCTGCTGGGACAGCTGGGTGGGGGTGGCCGGACCAAACCAGACCTGGTTTCAGATCAGGCAGAGATCGGGGGCAAACACACAACCCAAATCAGGGTTTCTGTTCAAAGCCAGCTGGTCTGGCTTTATTACATGCAGGACATTTATTTTGAGCTAATTTTAGTCTGATTTTCTTTTTTATTTATCTTTTTATTTTTGGTTAGTTTTTTTGTTTGTTTTTTCCACTTTATTAAAGTATATATAAATATTTATTTTTTAGCATTTTTGAATCATTTGATTAGGCTGGACCTCAGCTGGTGCTGCAGGGTGTAACTTCCTGGCGAAGCAGAAATAAAGGCATGGGTGAGTTTTTTTGTTGTTGTTGTTTTTTTGTTTTTGTTTTTTTTTTTACGCATATTCCTAACCCTTTTTTTCCTGTCTTGTCAGAATCTCTATCTGTCAGTGGAAAACCTGCCTGCCACCACTGCAGGGTTTCAAACCATATTCTGCACTGCAGTTCATGGCATGTTCAACAAATTAGATATTTATTGCATAAGTTGTGAATTATCAAATATAAAGAGCAACAAAGACAGCATTCCCTAAGAGTCCTGTTGGTTTTAGAAATGACTCACTCCCAAAAAACAGCTTACTCAGTAATTTCTTACAGTTGCAACATGTATCATTCAATTCAGTGTTCAAACCTTTAAAAGAATAATATATTTTAAAAGTAATTATGCTATTAAAACTAACTGAACAAAAATATTTTATTTTTTTTCTTCTTTTTGAGAGAGGGGGTACTTGTATGCCAAGACAAAACACAATTTAATACATAACATGTTTGGTTTTGTTAGACATTATTGAATGACTAGATTACATCTAAAACATTTGGAACAAAGCACATTGTTATATTTGATTTTGAGTTTATTTGACATTTTGGTGGTTTAAGTTACTTTAGATTAAATTAGTAAAGACAGTAAAGATAATTAGTAAAGATAATTAAAACTACAATACAACATATGTAAACGTTTTATCTGCATGTTCCTTTTTTCAAACTTTGGGAGAGTTGCTCTGACCACTAACGCATTCAAAAAAGCAGCACATTTGAAACCTTGACCCCAGTTTACAGGAGCAGCTTAGTCCTCGTGTATTAGCTTTTCTGCCCATGAAATTCCATGGCTTTGATGGTCACGAAGGAAATGTTTTTCGTTTGTTTTTTTCTCCGCAGGGCAGTAAATGTTTCTACACAGATGCCACTATTTAATTTTACTACTTAATTTTTTACTGGTTATTTTTTTTAATGTTATTTTTTTATAGCACTAATAGAAAGGAATGCTGATTCATCACCAATGGTAAAGTCTAGACTAAGATAATGAAACCTTATTAAAAGTTGAGACCATCACCTATTGTGATGTGTGTAAAATTCAATATACTATGTTCTCTCAAAAGATTTAAGGTTTTTATTTGTTTCTACTTTTTCATTGTTCAGTGCACATTAATTCAATGCAGTTTAAGTAATAATCTGATTTGTTGTTTTAATTCTGACCAAAAGCAAGTTGCTAGTTTTTAGGGTTAATAAGTGATCCAGATTCTCTGGATGCGTGTCATCACAGAAAATGTGTTTCACTTTTTTTTTCTTTTTTTTTAATTATAAATGGACCAAGACCATTCACACATATGGAAGCAGTTTTGATTGCAATAGTATGAAACGTACGTTCTTTTTAGGTCTGTAATGGTTTACATAGTCATTTGCTCCTAGTATTGCTCCTAGTATTTCTTTTAATTTGCTCTCCTTTTCATTGTTTAACTTTGAAAGATTTCCAGCAGCAGTACGTCCTCCTGTACTTTTCCTTCTACCCCCTGAGAACTGTTGAGGCCAGAAAACAGTATGATGCTTCTTAGCCACGATACAATACTTGTGTGCTGGGGCCTGCCTAAATCTACAAAACACGAGCACTGGCGCTACGCAGCTCTTTTGATCTGCGGCTAATCTCAATTGCCTGCTTCCCCTCTGATCATGTATGAATAAGAATGAGTCGAGGGTGATCCTGAAGGCACAAAGAGCTTTAGACGCCACCGCTCGTCTGGCAAGCTCCACCATGTAACACAAGCTAGAGTCCTTAGTTGCTAGGCCTCGCGATCTCACATCTGAGCTGGGGAATCCTCATTTAGACACATATATTCCACTGTGCTTGTTTTTCCTTCTCGGCAAGACGTTATCAGCTGCTTGTTAGGAGTGTGGGAGAAATTGCACAGCTTTGCTGAGCGATCTTTAATTGGCAGGAGAATTAGCAGAGGTCAACAGCTGCAGGACAAACTTCTGATGTGTCATGATTAGTAAAGGGAATTTGTAACAGTCCAAATTTTTGCAAGAGTCATGTGAAACCTTAATAGAAAATATATAAAAAGCAAAGCTAGACATTTTAAATGTTTCATATGTGAGCCCAGCCTAAACGTTATTTCATATCAGTCACCTTAAAAACTTTACTTTACGCAAAAATAAATAAATAAAAAAATTCCCAAAGAGTTGTTTAGTTCAGGACAATTCAACTTCCTCTGAACAGGTCCCAACAGATGTCAATAGTTTTAGCAACATTGAGGAATTTAAAACTATATGAGTCAAGTGGAATTATCGTTGGGAATGACCAGGGTATGAAACGTGTAGCCGGGAACCACACTTCAGCAGATTCATGTTGTTTAAGTAAGCACGAACACTTTTTTTCTCCTACTTTTATGGAACCCGCACGGGCATATGGTCTATTCCACATCTGCACACTAATAATGCTTTTTTAGACACAGCTTTTACACCACTTCAAGAAACACTTTTTGAACAGCCCTTGAACTGAGACCAAAACAAAAGTAATACTGGCATCTCTCTTATATAGGCACAATTAGAGAAAGAGCAGCAAGAACAATGAAATAACTGTGTCCGCGTATGCAGCAGTTCATATGGGGATTATTTTCCAGCCATTCAAAAGGAGGAAAAATCATTAGCAGCAAGTCAGTTTCTTCCCCCTCAACCCCCCAACGCTTGCTCTCGCAGAACAATCTAGAGGAGACAAAAAGAACATTTAGCCCTTGATATACAGACAGAAACCATGACAGTTAGGCTGGCTATTCACTGAGAAGACATGGGAGCAGAAGAAGGGGTTAGAAAATCTCCTGTGTCGGGGATTTAAAAAAGGAGAATAAATTAAAATGAAAAATTAAAACGCTGTTTTGTGGGATAATTGTTACTAGTATTTCATTTATGCTCAAAATGATCTTGCTTAAATGTTTAGATGATTCCAGTAAATTAACATGTTCTAATGCTATTCTACAAATAAAAGGTTTGAAGATAGTCATTTAACAGAGGGATACCTCTTGTTAAGGCACATGCTGTATCTCTTTATTCTGAGTTGAGAGGAGTTCAGACCTCCCCTGCAGGCAGTACACTTAACTGCAGTGTGTGCGAGAGTTTCATGTGGAGCAGATGGCACACTGACGGCACCTGGCACGCTGGATATGCATTAATGATACATGTGAAATTAATTTGATTATAAACAAAATCAGTCAGTGGGAAATCAGGTCTGATTAATCAAAAATGTATGCCAACATGACGTCTTCTTTTTCAAATAGTCCAGATGTTGTTTGGTTGTTTGTCCTGCTAAAATCCTTACATCTAGGAGGGATACTTCCGAGTTACTTTGCAACTGCAAATCCAAACATGACAGGGTAAAACAAAATGGAAAAGCAACAGGTTTGATCAACAGTTCAGCTGTGTCAGCTATTCCAGAACCAGTACCCTGTTCTTGTGATGTAACAGGAGCCTCAGGCAGAACAAAAGACGAACTTGTTGTTGAGTGTTTGCCTCATCCATTATTCAGAAAAGGTGTACATACAGAATGCTGTTTGTTAAATACAACACATGCAAATCTCACATGCTGCCTCATACCTGACACTGCTTGGAAAGTGCTTATCGTGTAGCCATTACAGTTTAGTAGTCCTGACTTTGTTATTATTCCATTCAGTTTGTACTTGACAACCTGGCAAAAGACATCAGTGAGATGTTTGTACTGGCCTCACCACAGAGACAAACTGTGTTATTGAAATGAATGCCTTAAAATGTTTTACTGAAATACTAGTCCACAGCAGCTGAAGAACAGTCTGAACTTTTCTCTCTTTTTTTTTTGGTTTTCATTTTTATAAAATGTAGTATATAAAATTGCAAAGGTCACTTGTTGGATCATTTAAGGCCAAATTTAAGTCAGTTTGTCTTAGATCAATGTGCCTTCTAAAGTTGTTTTATAAAACAGTGTGGTTTGAATGAAAGGATGTAATAGCAGGTTAGTTAAATTTATAGTTTAAGTTGGATGCATGATAAAAGCAAAACAAACTTTCATTTACAAGTCAAATCCCGTCATGGTGCAAGTTTATGGTACCAGATTATTCACAATATAAATTAACTGTTGTTATTATTAGGGAATCCAAATTTCAAAATTAAAGGTTTAGCTCAAACGTTTTTAAATGTGGTTTTGTGGAAAGGTTTTGGACAATTAACATCTTATTTGTAGATATAAACATTAGTTTGGAGAAACAACGTTTAATCATGACATGACTGACAGCTAGCTACAAATCCAAGTGCGGCCTTATTTTTATTTCTAAGTTTTAAATTTTTATATAACCATATATTGTACATGTAGCTATTTCATTTTATATTGTCAAGTATTTTGTCCTGCTTGATGTGTAGCATCTTGTCTGTTAACTAAAACAGAGAAACTCCATTTTTAAAAAATATGTTTATTCAGAGACTTAAGTATCTACAATGAGTAAGAAATTAATTATTTGCAAAACTTTCCACATAACTTTTTAAAGTGTCCAAACTTTCCATTGAAGTTATAAGAGAGAATGCCACATTTGCAAGACTTTTTTTTTTTTTTTTGGTCACATACACTGTCTTCTCATATTAAACTCTCTTGCTTATATAATTAACAATAACTGAATGTCAACTGAGGATAGTTTTTGTATGATTGGAAATAATTAAAATGGATTTATCACCTTACCTCTCCTAACAATTATGTAGTGGTAAAATCCCTGCAACATAATTATCGGTGACATTACCCTCTGAGTTTCATTATGAACCAGATTATAAGGATATTCGCATCATGTAAATTACTGAGCTTCAAATGACTAAAACAAAAACTAAACAAATATGTTGTTGAATCTAATCATATTCTGACTATATTAGTTTCCATTAAAAAAGATTAAAATGTCAATTGTAAAATTTTGGGAGTATAGAATGCCCCTCAAACACTCAGAACTCAAAAGAAGAAAGCATACATGACAACATACAAACACCTGTGCAAAAAAGAGAGTCTACAGCTTCCCAGCTGAGTCTGAACGTTAAAATGGCCTGCAGGTCTTTCTGTCCCCACTGTGACGGCTTTGGTCGTCACGTCATGTAGCATCAATCTGCTGTCAAAACACTGAATGTCTCCTAAAATCATTAGGGAACACATGTAGGAAGACTGACTGGAATCTGCAAATACTAAATAAAGCTGGAAGGATCCTCAGATATGTTCAACATACAACAAATACTCCAAGTGTCTCCTTGTGCCTCTGTAATAGCCGGCTAATTCTCCAGAGCGGCAAAGCAGAGTGCTTGACAACATCATCGACTGTGACAGGCAGATTGTGTTTTCACGTGAGCATGATCGACAACAGATTGCACTGAGCCCGAGCTGTTCCTGTTTGCTCTGAAAATGTGTTTGTGTTCATTTATATATTTTTATTTTTCTGACTTGAGAAAAGTAGTCTTTTCCTTCTCTCTTTCTCTCTGTTAACCCCCCCCCCCCCCCCCCCCCCACACACACACACACACACACACACACACACACACACACACACCACCACCACCCACAATTTCCACATGAACCATTATGTGTCTAAGACAGCATCTGTGTGTGACACATGCTGTAAAGCGACTGCCAGGAGAGGCTTAAGAAACAATCCAACCAAGATCAATATCTCCAAACCGCACTTATGTGTTTGACTTAACATCCAGTTGCATCTTCCCTTGTTGCTTTTATACGCCAAACCTCACAATAAACTCCAAAGGCCTAAAGTGTGTATCCACTCACTGTGACATATTGTAACTGCATAATGGTATTGGCAAAGTGTAAAACAAATTTTATCTTTTTTTTTCGACAAGGATTTGATATGTCTGTCAAAACACACAATAATACGCATACATACTTTTCAGAATGTTAAAGGGTTAGTTGAAATCTGTTGACAAAGGGCTGTGTGGAATAGCTATAAACTATTATTATTTCCACAAATCACTATAAAACCTTGAAAATTAGAGTTATTTTCAAAAGGCACAAATCCACTTTAGTGTTAACACTACTTGCATTATCATTAAGACCACTGATCTGGTCTAATTTAAACTTTATTTCTCTTAACCAGAACCTAACAAATGACTACATGCAGCTCGTAATATATATTATTTTTAATAACTTTTCCACAGAACTCAAAGAAGCTCAAAAAAATCTGAATTATTCCTTCAACTAAATACATTACACACTAAATAAAATGTATGCAATACATTATAAACTGAATATATGAATCGTATTTCATATTATATCATGTTGTGTCATGTATCAAAGCATATCATGTCGTGACATGGGGTACACCCTGGACAGGGCCACATATGGACCAATGAGACAAACCATTCCCACTCTCGCTCACACCAAGAGACAATTTAGAGATACCAATTATCTTATCATGCATGTTTTTTGGCTACGGGAGGAAACCACAGTTAAAACAAATATGAGAAAACATGCAAGCTAACTTTCCTACAAAGGTCCGAGACCGGGAGGCGATCCTGTGACCCTGTCACAGATAGACAGCATCTCTACTGCTCTACTCCGCCACGCCGCAATGCTACATCGTATCATATATATCACATCATATTTTATGCCATATATAAAATGTTATTATCAAATCGGCAACATTCTCATTTTATTTGCGTGCCAAACAGAAAATAGTCTAAATTAAATGTCATAATGTGATGCACTCTGAAGTGCACAGAACAATAACGTACGTAATCTAATAATAACTCTTTTAGCCTGGTTTTACTTTATTGAGATTTAGTGATGTACAACAAAATATACAATAAGTCTTCTCCTGTTTTGCATTAAATGTATGGGGAAGGAATGAAGCTTTAAGCACATCTTTTCCATAGTAGTTTTTTTTTTTTCTCCCAGTAGTCAGCAGTTATATATGAATATGCATGAGCCAACACTTGTCTTGTTTAATGATTTTTCCAAATTCAAATGTATTCAATCCTTAATCTCAAATTTATTCCTCTGTAGTAATATAGCCATTTCAACACACACTCCTGCAGATTTTGCAATAGAGTTAAAAAATCTACTCACTATATGCAGCTATCTGCACATACATGCAAACAGTAATTATTTCAGTAGCAGGTTTATCCATCCTCTCCTCACATTATCTTTTTTTTCCTCCTAGGCGCCAATGAAAGTCACTCTCAAACATTGTGAAGACTAGAAGAACCTCTCCAATGAGCTGCTGGCAGACTGCATAGGGAGCCAGGGCACGTAGGACAGAAGACGAAGGAACTCTGAATGTGGTACAGTCACAAAACCACCCATCCACACTTACTTGTCAACATGTCACCAACAGACTCAATGCAAATGCATGTTGCACACACTAAGAGGTTTGGCGGGGGGGCTGCCAAGGTTGTGAAAACGGCGCACTTGTTTCATGCACACTGATATGCAGTGCCATTGATATCTGCCATGTTGCATTTATAAGCCGACAGTGTCTAACAGACTACGCCTTATCGATTTATTATGGAGGTCTGGGGTCCAAAGGAAACGCTATTAAAGATTAAAGGGTCAGGTGATGTGTAGGTGGTATCCAGAGTCATCAGACACCAGCGGCTTCAGTTACATGCTGTAATGTCCGCCCGTCAAACAGATTATCCAGCTTGATTTATTTATCAAGTATTGTCCCCCATATTTCCTACCCTGACTGACTGGGTGGCAAAATACAGTTTACAACAGGTCAATTTTAGAAAACAACAATGGGGACGTCCTTTGTGTCCATTGACGTTCTGAAATTATGCATATAAGGCAATGCAAAGCTCATGAGACAAGTCCCTTTTATTCATTTACATTTTGCAAAACTCCCAGCAAGTTCTCAAACCAACTGTAATAAGACACATTATGAGTATAATGAGCATCATTCAGGACAGACGTGTAGAGTTTTTAAACTGATTTAGCAACCATTTAATCTGACTATAATAGAACTCTGGTATTACAAGACATACATATCTGTGCTACACATCTTTACAAAATGCCACAGCCACTGCCTGTCTTCCTTCGTCTTATCTGAAGTGGCAAACTCACTGCTCTAATTGTTATCTTCACACTAATAGAGTGGATGTTTTGAAATAATTTGGCTGGGTGAATAAAGACTTGGTAATTCCTCCAGTGCTTACTGTCTGTGTCATGGCTTATCTGTGTGAGATAGCTGCATGGGTCCTGGGAGATAGAAAGTGCAGTTTTAGTGTTTGAGAAAGTAGGCGGCATTCACAGAAACTCAAGCATGGAAAGAATTATCACTATTTTCTTTTTATTTGCTTCATTTAATACAACAATCCAAATGATCAAACTATGATTTTTGGACATTATGTTGCTGAAATAAATTTAACAAAGGTAAAATAGGGGGGGTTATATTTAATTACTTTTTCTTCTATATTGCTAAGTATTAAAAATGCACAGAATGAAGTTTGTTATTTTTATTTTCCCTCTGCCTTTATAGCAGTTTTTAAAAGACCATGGCGAAACCATGAAGACACAAATCCATATATTGTGCCTTTAATAGTGAAGGTTTATGTGTCCTTAAATTAATAGATATTTGTATGAAAGTTTTTTTGGACAACTTTCATGATCCTGTCTTTAACTGCAAAAGCAGCTAAAGTGACTGAAAATAGGTCAAATGTACTGATTGAGCAGAAGTTTTGCATAAGCTGCCTGTGTCTTTACAGTTGTTTTGCTTGCTTTTTTTCCTTCTGTTTTTAATAGTAAAATCACTCTTTTATTTCCACCAAATGACTTCTCACATATTTTTACACTTACCATAATTGTTTAACTGCACAGACAACAGCCAGCCTGATGTAAGTCACGTGATTTAAACTTCAATATGGCTAAGTGTGTACCTGCAATTCAAAATTGCTTGTCAAAATATGCAGAAAACTTCTGGAGAAAATTATTTTAAATGGCACCAAGTTAATAAAGCTAAGCGTAACTTTGTTTTATGTTTGGTTTTATAGTTTGGCTACTTTTAAGACATAGATTTTGCCTTATTCTAACTGTTGTGACCTGCAGTCAAAGCCAATAGGTGAAAAAAAAA
>JAVKLF010000001.1:10065628-10088092 GCA_034783495.1 Millerichthys robustus
GTGTGTGTGTGTGTGTGTGTGTGTGTGTGTGTGTGTGTGTGTGTGTGTGTGTGTGTGTGTGTGTGTGTGTAAGGAGTTGGGAGGAGGGGTTGGGGGCTGTTGCTCTGTGGATGGGACATGCTCTGCTATCATTAGCAGGGAGGTGGGGGTGTTGGTGGGGTGGGGTGGGGGGGCAGGCAGGGTTATGTGAACGGTGCAGCTGTGCTCGCAGCGGAGGGATTTGAGTGGATGGATGGAGGGGTGGGTGGAGGTGGTGGTGGGGTTCTCCAGGCAGCCAGGTCCTTCATGGAACCACCAGTTTGCAAAGCAGATGACAAGGAAAAAAAAATTAATGGAAAATTAAAATTCAATCATACACTGAACCCAACTCTTGCTGCCCCCTCAGTGCACTTTTTCCACTGCTCTCTCCTTTACTCTTCCATTTTAGGCCTTTATTTCCCAGATACAAAGAAACTAACTAAATAAATAACAAGTGATGCTTGATGGCAAGGATAAGAGTGCAAGAGAGAGGACAAACAAAACATCATGATTTATACACAGCCCAATGTTTGCTTGTCTGCCCACTGGGGTGGTTTTACTGTCTAATTTTCTTGTCTAATTGTTGCCAGTCCATCTCTAATAATAAGAATGAAGAATTTAATGGGGATTTCCCCCTGACTTCACTCTCAGAAAGAAAAATCTAAAATCGTGCCAATTTGTTTCATGATTTCTCCCTGCATGTCACATCTCCCTCACTGAAAAAGCCAGGGCCCACGTGGTGAAGGGTGGCGAGGCATACAAAAAAAATAAATAAAAAGAAGCCAAACCTGCTCGTCAACCCGTGTGATCAGTCGCTCCGGAGAGACAAGGCAGAGGTGGCTGAGACGACAGAACACAGAATGGCATCGGCGTTGCGATGCTAATGCATTCAGCCTGCCACCGTATCCAACAACAAGGCAACATATCACACAACTCACTTCACAAGATGTTCCTACATCTGCAACAACAACAACAGACATATAAACGTGCGCACACTCGCGCAGACGTACAGTCGTGCGCGCGCACACACACAAACACACACACGTGCATAAACAACCACACACGGTGTGTTAAAAACCAACGATGAGGAACAAGATTTTGAAAGCAAACAAACAAGTCAGAATGTAAGGAACTTGTCACAGACTTTGTGACAGAAAAAAAATAAAAATAAAATAAACGGTAACTGGAAAAAAAATGTTTTGTTTTGTGAGAAAATGAGTTAAAATGCGGTGGTGCGCCAGGAGTTTACATTTTGAGATGAAAATATAGCTTAGAAAAAAGAATAAGTCTGAGGTTTGTCTTTGTGTTTGTAGAAGCTAAGTAAAGTACAATGACCTAAAAATAGACAATGGTCAAATAGAAGCAATGCTTTGGCATAAGGAGATCAGCAGCCTTCACTTTGGCCACATCTTGAGTAAAGGCACTCTGCCAAAGCTTGTAGATTCACAACAGTAATGTAATATTTGTTCGCCTCTATTATTTCATTCTTCCCCTTCCTCCATCCCTCACTCTCTCTTGCTTATGAGGGTTAAGTAACAGTAAGCTTTATCAGATTACTGGGTCTGAGGTCTCTTTCAAACCTCTCTTTGCCTTCTTGATGTTGTGCAGCTGTGCAGACTCTTTAATCACATGCTATCTTTTTTCACTCACCCTCTTCTCCTCTCCTCCCTTCTTCTTGTCTTCCCTCCTCCCCTAAACATATGTTAATTGGCTGCTTTCTGTGACAAATTACGAGCGCTCACTTTGATGAGGTCGGCTTGTGATGGTGCTGGGAGTGGAGTACAGTGGAACTGCCAGACCCTCACCAGTTCCCCCCACCCCGCCTTTAACCACTCCAAAAAGGAGCGCGGCACCCCAGTCGATGAGTAATGAGAGGCTTGGACTGGGTCTGGCTGGGCTCGAGTCTTAGTGGGGGCCACTCCCCTAAACAGAGGCTGATCTGTAGGTAACGTATGCTGCCACACGCCCTCCGCACTGCATACAACCTTTCGCCTCATGAAATCTGCCACCACCTCTCCTCTGGGAACTGTAACTCACTGTGAGAGTAGAAAAGCTCAAGCTACATGTTGAAAAATATAATTTTTTTTTAGCCGCCCCATGTGTTACATCGCTTTTACAATATTGGCAGTAAAAGTAGTTAATTGCGGCTTTGAAATCTGATTTTCGATTCAATGCAGAAAACTTATAATTCACTTTTACATAAATTATTTCATCTTTGAAGAAGAGATAGTACCTGGAATTATTAAACCACACTTTCCTAAATAAACTTTTAACAGCAAAACGGTGGCCACCAATAATTAGTGAAATCATTTTGTGATACGACCTTTTAGTTTTTGATCTGCCTCATTGCTCCTTTTGCTTAGACTCTTGCTCTGCCTCCTATTCTCTTCATCTCAATTTCTCTGTCACAATCCTCTTCTCTCCCTGTGATCTAGGTTACTTGGTTTCCTAGTGGAGCACAGGGACCAGAAGAGGAAAAAAAGGAAAATCAGAAGGTCGAATCTATGAAGGACATCCTTGTTGAAGTGTGCAACCTTCTACTTCTCTGCAAATTAGCCACACATTGTGCATAGACTCAAAGCAGACTTGCGGCTCCAGTTTCAACTCAGCAAAGACAGCAGCCAATACGTAGCAAAATGTCGTTGGAGTGTCTCAGCAAAACAAAGAGGTACCAGGGCTCCATCAGCTTAAGTCAATCAACATTTTTAAATAGAGTCAGGGTTTTTTTGTGTGTTTTTAATGGAATTCAAACTTGCTGATGAAGCAAAGGCAGGGGAAAATAGTATATTCCACAACTTCCTCATACATTTGCCAGTCCGCACATGCTGACTTACTTACAACAAATACAACCAAAAAAAAAGGGAAATCTATCTCCTCTCATCAGCAAACACATATAAAAACAGCCCATAAGCGAGAATGCATTTCCATAACCCTAAAATGAACAAACCCCCTCAGACCAAAGCGCCCTCACATGTACTGTATATTCAAACTAACTAAATAAATTAATAATACAAAAAGCAAGCTGCAAAAGAAGAAGTGAACCAGGCACCTTGTGGTTGCATGAGGGTGAGCCATGTTAGCATTAGCCTGCAGGCCCGAATTGAGGCCAGGAGGGAGCATTTAATAATTGCTGTCACAAGATCAAATTTAATTCTCTTCTCTTCATCGCTGCTACTGCTGTAGGGTAGAGTGAAACAAATTGTCATCAGAGAGTTCTAAATGAACTAAGCTTTTAATTAGGGTGATTAGAATGCTGTGGCAAAGTGAAGAAGTAAAGGATGGTGGTGGAGGTGGTGGGGTGATAAAATCATCAGTGGATTGTCTCTAACATGGTGTCTGTTAGTGATACAGTTTGAGGTGAAGAGTTGTGCCTTTTCAGAATTAAGTAATTCTCTTTTTTTATAGACAATGCATCATATGTTGCTGAACTGTTTTGCAATAAAACTGCTTTGCAGATAGGCCTACTGTGTGACATAATGCTCCAAGTCCAAATGTAAACAAGTTGTTGACTTTCAGAGGCAGTCATTTTGAGATTGTATTTAATTCCACAGCTTAAATAGATCAAAGTCAATGACATTCAATGTACAATGTTGTTCGGAACCAACTTTAAAAGTAATATTTTTTTGATCAACCAGCTGACCTAGGTTTGGACCTTTTTGTTCTGGAGGGCCTGTCTTAAAGAGACAGGAGTTAACACATAGCAAAGCAGAACTCAGTAGAATAAAATCCCCAACACACACAAGGTTCATACACAATCACACGCTGCATCTCTTCAACATAACCATAAATAGGTGTAATTGTAAAAAGTATAGAGTAGTTTTGTTGAGTATTTTGGAGAAACAATAAATTACCAGCACAACTTCTCACCAATATGATTGGAAGTACGCACCTTTAAACAGTGATTCTAACCATTTGTGTGCAAATCAAATTTCTCTAAGATGTGGATAATGTCTATGAGCACAGACCATACATAAAGTATCGGCTTCATTTTCAAACTTCTGACACTTGTGTACAGGAGCACATTTCCCTCCCTTCTCCCTTACAGAGGGGATTATTGCTAAAATTCAGAGACATTGTCATTTGCCGCAGAGTACATATAATTGGGTGAATATGTCATT
This sequence comes from Millerichthys robustus, assembly GCA_034783495.1. Taxonomy (NCBI): domain Eukaryota; kingdom Metazoa; phylum Chordata; class Actinopteri; order Cyprinodontiformes; family Rivulidae; genus Millerichthys; species Millerichthys robustus. The sequence goes on from JAVKLF010000001.1 coordinate 10,069,765, forward strand.
ACTTTGTGTTCTTAGTGACATGACTCTCGGTTGTTCCTGCGGGGGCTGGTTACAATTGCCAAATGAGTCATTTTAGGGCAATGGCTTGTTGTTTGCTTGTTTTTTGATCATAGATAAGCAGAAAACTTCATAAATAAGCCTCATCGCAGAGACTGAGACTATTTATGTATTTATTTTTTTCGTTAATTTTCTGTTCCTGTTCTCTTAGTATCAGGTGCTAGCTTACACCTGGATCCATATATTGGAGAGGACAGCATGTGACTTTAGACAGTGGTTTACACTGAATGTAATGTGAGATAAAGTGAGGGAGCGACAAAGAGGAAGAAGTGAAAGAAACTGTGGCAGTGTTGATAAAGCGAAACTTGGTCAAGTTATTTGTGTTTAAACATCAGAAGTGTGTATCGCCACAATCAGCACCACTTCCATATTCAAATCCATTTCAATACTTCTCATTTTGGTCTGTCACACAGTTTCAAGCTTGACCTCTGTTACCTCTATTAAAGATTTAGTTTTTTCCCCTCCAACTATCATATTTTCTATCTCTGCTTTATATTTGAATCTTTTGCCTCTCTGTAAGTTCTTGCCATGGAAAGACTGAATGCACTGACTGGTGATTCATTCCAGTCTTTCCGGGCCTCTTGACATTGTGGCGAACATTTGCTTCTTCTTTTTCTCCTCTTCTCCTTTTTTGATACTACTTTTTTCCACTTTGGCAAAAGATTATTTATGTAGTTGTGGTCATCTGAGTTTATTTGTTTATCGCTCATGGTTATAAGCCACTGTCTCAACAAAATGCTGCCGACAACTAAGAGAAAATTCCTTTTGAACCACTGCAGCTAGTTTTTCTCCTTGTCCCTGTTTGTTTTAACCTCTTCTTGCTTTCATGTGTGGCCTCTTGCTCGTCTGCCTTTGGCCCAGCAGCTGCAGCTTTACAGCTCTTGGCCTCCTTTCAAAGAAGGGGGACTTGATGCATTATGTCAAGTCATTTTGTCCTTGAGGAAGTCAGCACCCGGTTATGGAAAGATGGCTTTCACCTGTCTCCATGCATCTGACGGATGGCTACCTATCTGTGTTGCCTTTGTGACGGCCCAAGGCCCGTGTTTCCTGGTGCTGAGTGAAACATACAGCTGCCCAAACGAAGAGCAGACCTCGGGACTCTTCAACCCCCTCTCGCTTTGTGTGCTTGCTACAAAAGTGTGGGCAATGTGTAATTTCATATTTAAACCTACAAACACAAGCTTTAGTAAAACATAGAAGTAAAGCATAGAAGTTTTGACAATTATATATGTAAAATATATATATATATATATATATATATATATATATAAAGACAAAATATTATATACTGTATACTGTGCCTTCTGTTTCGAATTGTACAGTAAAATTAAATTGTTTTGATTTACATATAAAATGGTAAGTATTTTTAATAAAACCAAGCTGTTACGAAAATCATAGAAATAGAAATGGCTATAGCTAAATGTTACAGTTAACAGGAAAATTAGACTTGCACAACATGCTACGAAATGAAATAAAATAGAAAATAATGAGCCTTAATTCTGAATTCCATATTATCTTTGTTTATGTATTGCATTTTGCTTAAAAGTGGAGAAGTTGAGTTGTTTTTGTTGTCATTTGCAACTTTTACAGCGGATGCCTTCAGTTGATAAATACTTTTCTTTATTAGAACATTTTCCTACTTTTTCTACAAAGATAGACTTACCCTAAACTACACTTGATATCAACACTTTTAGAACATTTTTTTTGTTTTAATCTTAAAGTGGATTGCTTTAGTTTATTGCCATTTACTGATGGAGACAAAATGAGAGAATGACAATTTGATTTTGATTGCCAATTTTGTGATGACTTATTTAAGGAAGGAAACACCTTTAGCACCTTTGATTGTCCCTGTCTGCTCTTGTCACATCCTTCCACTGAGCAGTGCGTTTCCTGTTCTTCAGTCCTCTAAGACCATGGGAAGGAGCAGCTGGATCGAAGGATAAGAGACGAAACACTGCTGACAAAAATCACATTAGCATGAAAAGCAATTGAATTCAAAATTGAAGTTAAAATAAATGTTTTAAACACGGTTTGATTGGGAATTCAGGGATAATCTAGTGGCACTTGCACTTGAGCTGCTGCTTATAACAGCAAATTTAGTTCCATAACGTCAATCACACTTATGAGTGCTTGACAGAATGTATAAAACGTGTGCCAACCACAGGCTATTGGCTCACTTTTCTCCTTATCAATAGACAGGTGTCTCAGTTCTAGGGCACACAGAGATTGAAAATAGAATGTATGTGAAACCTTCTCTGTCTCACTAATGATCCAACTAAACTGTGATTTAATAGAGAAAGACAGGTGAAGACATATCCTTCCAACACATACACAGACACACACACTGAAGCCTCTACAATTCAAGCTGAGCTTGAAACACACTGGGGAAAAAAAGAAGGAATGAACATATTATAAGATGATCCACCACTAACACTTTAATCCCCAGATGTACATGTTGCTAATCTCTTTAGCTGCTAACATGTTAAATTAGCCCTAATATCTGCCGAGATTCAGATTCATAGATGCCCACCTACGCGTGGGCTACCGCCCAGGTTCGGTCACTCTTCACCCCCATGGCTCCAAAAAAGATTCAGACACTGAAATGGGACGGGGGTGGAGGGGGATGAGAAAACTAACAGTGATAGCCATTCGTCACCCTGCCTATCTCCCTCTGACAGATGGGGAGTATGGCATGCCACATAGAGGAGTCACTGCCTATAATGACATTAGAGGCACAATGAGACCTAGTACATATTTTTTCTGTTCCATTCTGATCGACCATGGACTTGCTCCTTTGCTCTATCCTTCCCTTCCCTTATTTGTGCTGGTATAGTATATATCTATTCACCCTTACCGGAGATAAAGCTCTGCAGTGTACCAGTAAATCCAAATCAGAAGAATAAACATGCATAACATTTTGTGTACAACAGAAATAAAAAAAGATAGTTCCAAGAATAAAATTAAATAAATAAAATATTCAAAAGCATTTAGATAACTATATTAGATATACTTTATATGTTTTGTTTTCCTCCTGAAGGAAATGGTGGTTTGTTCTTAAAGAGAGGATTTATTAAATGTACTGTATACCTCATTAAAACTTACTTCATGGCAGTGTAATATGTTGTTTCAAGTTCTTTCAGCAACATATGTTCTGATGATGACGATGTAAAACTCTGTATAACCCTCTGGCTGCACAGGCCGTTGAGCCACTTCTTTGTTTTACGCCCGTCAAACTATTTAGTGACTTGTTGTCTACCAAGGAATAATGACCAATAACCAAGAGTGCCCTCCTATCATTACAGAAACATTTCCATGCATAAAAATAATAAATCACTCAGTTGAAGTGATTCCCCTGGATAAGGATATACAAAGACATAAACTATGCCAGAAAAGTACCTTACGCAGCATAGTGGTTATTTGATTGCAACACTGTAAAGGACAGACATTCATTTTTGAAATTATATGAACCATTTTATAAACACAAACATACCCCATGACCAAATGTGTTACAGATGTACCTTGTATCGTCGAGGTGGAGTTTCTTGTAAAAACATGGCGATTTCTGTCATGATAAATGACCTTCCCAAATTTGCTCTAACATCTAGAATTAGGGTGTAGGAACAGCAGGATCAGCAAGAATTCAGCATGCAGTACACATTTAGAGGAGTGCTTCTTTCGTTCTGAAAATGGTCCTTCACATTTCTCAAAATACAGACATTATCTCAGCAAATAATTCTTCACAAGTATTTTTTTTCTGAGAATAAGAGCTTTTGAACATTTCTTGTTATGTCTATTCTCCTCATTCACAAACACAACTCAGCAACAGTCTTTCAAAATTATGATTAAGTCTTGTTCATGACTCAGAGTTCAAGTTCCTCTTTTTCTGCTGTCCACTTCATTTAAAGGAGACATCTTCAGTTTATGTCCTTTACGTTAAAGCTGCATTAGTATAAAGCACCCTACAAACATCAATTACAATGTGAAAAAAGTGCCATGTGGTGTATATTAGTTTTTAGCGACTAAACACTTGGGAGAGAGGCGACCTAGAATCAAGCCTTGAGGTGCTCTGAGTGTATATGTTCTCATTGTCCTCTCAGCTTCACTTCTGAGACACGGAGAGAAAATGCTCATTAGATCTATGTGCTGAATCTTTACTCCCTCCCTATTCCCCCCACCCCCCCTGTCTCTCTCCATCCGTCTGCTTAACAGATGGGAGGGTCGTGGGTACAGCTCACCCCCACCCCCACCCCCTGTCCCCCTGGAGAGGCACGATGACTGTTCAAAAAGATCCCTCTTTATGCTTCAGTCCATTTCCTTTTTCCTCACTCAATTTCTCTGTTTTCTTCTCACCACTCTTCTTGCTATCCATTGTCACCTCTCCAACTCAAAGCTTGAAGACATAAAACGAGCAGAGGAGCAACTGTTGTCCTTCTGTCTGTTCGGTGCTAGTGTGCTCTCTGACCTCAACATGTCGGCCTTCTTCAAGTTATCAGGCCGGTGTTAATATAGACATACCATTAGTCAGTGTCATTAGTCAGAGTCCAAAGAATAGATAAAAGTCTAATTTCTACTAAGGGATGTAGCATTTTTTTTTTGTCTGTCATTATATTGTGTCTTCACATTTCCTTTTGTTATTTTCTCACCTTATTTTCTCCTACTAGGTCAGATATCAGCGTAGGTGGCTTGCAAAAAATAAAACTAAAGTCCTAAAACACATGCGCAAGTTCAATAAGCACTGCTTCTTTACTGCAATTTCCTCCAGTTTTCTGTCTTGGCGTCATGAGGCTAAATTGGATTTAGTGAGTCAGTGGTAATCTGTTAAGTTAAATGATGCTCTATCCACCACAAGAGTAGGAAAGGGAAAGGAGCCTGGTGAGGAGGTGGGCACTCACTTCTTAACCAGAAGCTGTCTGGCTTTCATATGGGACGGGGGCGGGTGTGAGGAGAGGTGGTGGTGGGGGGAGTTGGTGGCAGCCAGGAGAGGGAAAAGGGAAGAGGAGAGGGGATAGAAGGAAGGCAACTTGCCCTGTTGTGTAGGAGGAGGTAGATGAAGCACAGATGAAAAGGCATGAGGGGAGCTGGCTGAGCCGGTGGAGGCATCAATATGGGGCTAAGTGGCAGCAGAACCTCACCTCGGGGAGCTGGTGCTGAGAGCCAGAATCGGGGATTAAATGTTTAGGACACAGGCTTAATCTCAGTGTTAACGTTACGTAAGGCCTAAGGTGTTGCCCCAGTGGGTGTTGACATCAGTTCTGCTTAGTGAGCTGCAGGAGGAACAAGGAGGAGGCGGAGGCCAGCAGGCAGGGATCATGGAGGTAATACCTCCTCGTTTGGAGCATTGCCCAGGCTGGGTAATGTTGAGTACAAAGACAGGGAGTGCGGATGATGCTGTCAGCTTGTGATTGAGGTACACCAGCTTGATTGATATCCTTGTCTGGCTGTCTTGTGCCAAGCGCCTTAGTGCCGGCTTGTAATCCTAGTTTGTCTGACAACATCCTTTTTTGTTTTGTACCAGAGGGCAGCTCTTTGTTTTTCTGTCTATGGATGGGTGTGTTTGCACAGAGCGATGCTAAAATGTTTTGGATAGCCTCTTCAGAACTGCCACAGTGTTATTTTAGATCTTGTTATTGTGATGGAGCAATCTGATTGTTGTTCTAACTGCCAAACAAAGCATTTACGCTCGCGTTTTGGTTCTTTGCATAGGTGGGTGGATTCCAAATCATCATCTCAGGAAATTTTTTGACTGACTGTATTGTCTCGTATTGTTTCTGTTTTCATGTCATGGAAGTTTGGAGAAAAACTATAAAATAATTAAAATTTTGTACATGTTAACTCTGAAGTATCTCATAACTTTGTTGTTGTATTTCTAACTAAACAAAGCTTCACCGTAAATTGTGTTAGAGTTAAAAAGGCCTCCCAAAATATATTTTCTGTTCCACATGTAAAAATCAACTATCATGTGCTGTTGCCATAGGCCTTGGAGCCACAATATCTCTGGATGTCTTTATTACAAGCTTGAATTATCAATGTCCTACTCAATAACAAGAAAAGGTCAAGTGCACATCAAAGTACCCCAACTAAGAGTTGAATATGCTATTACAATGTGCAAGTATATGTATGGGAATATGCAAAGGAGAAAATATGAGAGAGTCAGGAAAAGAGTAAGGGTGTCTGAGAAAAGAGAGTGATAGAGAGAGAGACTGAGACTGACATGTCTTTTGGTGAAGTGGTGTCGTCTTCCACATCAATGTCTGATGCTTCTGCTGCCAGGTGCCGGAAATGTGGTTCAGAAAGGAGAAAAGAGAGAAGAAGGGGAAAGCAAAGAAAAAAAGAGCAGGGTAGATGGAGAATTTTATTATTTTTTTTATGTGACGGCGCTGACAGCTCCCCTGCATTGCACTGAGCTTAAATAATGGGATGCTCATTTGCATAACGAGGGACGTTATCACCTCTACTGTCAAAAGAAAACACAACAACAGTTCTTCTGCTCCTCCCTGAGATAGATTGGGTTGGCCTACTTTAGCACTCTAGAGAGATGCACCAGAGCTCCGGCTTAGCCGAGCTCACACAAGAGTGCACACACACACATATGTACACATGCATGCATGCACTCGGACGGTCACTCAAACTTTCTTGAGTGCAGCTCTCTTCCTCGCACAAGCAGTCCACCTACATCAGCTGCTGGGCTCCACCTGCGAAACACAGGTTCATACACCCTCAACAAGCACAGTTGTTTCCTATTACTCAAGCTGGAAAGACTCTTTCCAGCTGGATTTTTTCTTTTTTTAAAATAGCTCATTCCTGCAAATCTTTTTATCTTTTATTTTTTCATTTGTTTTAAAATTGTCATAACATGATACAATTTAGTTAACTTCTACATCTGTATTTTATTCCATGGTTCACATATGGCTCTTGGGTTATGGGCAGTCAACAAAGTGTGAGTGTGTTTGTATGTGTCTGGGGGGGTGGTGGTGGTTAGCAGTTCCACTGTCAATACAGTGTTGTTTCAAGGGAAGAAACAAAATGTATTTCTCAGTGCAGAAGGTAATGTTACAGTGTCGGTGATTAGAGCGTTTAAGGTAGCGGCACATCCAAAACACTGTCAAAGAACGAGGCAAGATCCTGACAGCGCTGTCTCCTCTCATAGAAGGTGCCTGCAAAAGAAAAATGCAAGAACTGATTTGCATGATATCGACAGTGAAAAACACAGCGGTTCTCGCAACGTTGTTGACAGATTCTTTGTCTTTCTTCACCCTCCCTTGTGGCTGCCATGATGCCACTTTTATATATTTTTTTTCTCTACTTACTATTTTGCCATATTTCATTTCATTTAACGCTTATTCTCTCCCACCCCTCCCCACTGTCTTGCAGGTACAGATGCTGGAATCTTTGAGCTGATTGAAACAAATAAAAAGCAGAGAGAGAGAGAGAGATAAAGGAAGAGCAGAAGAGTGAAGAGAAAGAAGAGATAGAAGAAGGAAGAAGTGAGAGAAGAAAGGTTTGAATTCTTTAAGAAAGAGGAGAGAAAGAAAGAGACGGGGACGATGGGGAGGAAAAAGATTCAGATCACGCGGATTATGGATGAACGCAACAGACAGGTAAGTCCCTGGGGGGGTGGGAGGATGGATGAGTATGAGAATGAGGGGGAGAGAAAGGTTAGAGGAGGTAGGAAGGAGAAACACCCTACACCCCAGCATAGCCCTCAACAATGAAGGTCTTCAGGGAGTCTGGGCAATATGTGAACCGGGGAACAGGAAGGAGCATGAAGAGGATACACAGATATTAGTTTTGCTGAAAGGGTTAGAATAGCAGGTTTGTTTGTGTTCAGACTAACAAACCAGCATGAGCGCAACAACATATTTCACACAAAAAAAGTGGTCTGAGGACATTTGGACTTTTCATTTTTTTTTCAGCCTTACTGTGTTGTCAGATGGACGCAGCCTACACACAGCTGAAGCACCCTTCACACACCCAGGGCCCTCACACTATGCCACCCGTCATTCAGTGCCAGTGGAAGATTACCAAGTAGAGGGTGGTAGCACCAGAAAGGCAGGGTGGAGAAAAATCTAAACAAACAAGAAAACAGAAATAAGATAGTCAAAACTGACACAAACAAGGATAGCAAATCATGAAACTGTAGCTTTTTTTGTTTGTTTTCTTGGAACTAAATCAGCAACTAGAACTGTAGCTTTACTCTTAGTGGCCTAAAAGTTATAGTGTTTCAAATTAATAATGCGTGGTAAACATGAACAAACTTACAGATCTAACAAAAGATTCCTTGTAAGAAATGTTTTTAACAACAGCTGGCATTACTTGGGAGACTCATAATAAACAGTGGATTTGAGTAGACACTGCCGTCTGTGGCAGGAAATAGACAGAGACAGAGCTCTCCTAGTGCCCTTGAGGCCTTCAATCGATCACTTCCTGTGGCATGGCTGACCACTGACACTTTGTCAGCTTCCTGGCAGCCCAATTGGATCCATACGCTGCTAACGTGGCCCCTAGATCACAGGTCAAACACGTACACAAACCTATTTCATTGCTTTTGAAACATCTTTATCATCTGACTTCAACAGGGATCTTCAGATGAAGTAATTTGTAGCCATACTTAAGGGACATAAAAAAAAATCTGTGATTTATTGGACTTTATTGAAGAAGTAATAAAAAAATGAATGTGAGAAATTTAGGGCTTAGTTTATAAAAGTCACATAATTGCATTTTTTTTGCGAGCTTGGCTCAAAAACAGGGTGCATTCAGGGCAACAAAGTAAACAAAACTGAAGAAGGAGTTTATGTGTAAAGTAAAGAAAATGCAGACAGGATGTGAAAGCATTTGATCATATTCCAAAATATTTTGTTAGAAAAGAGACAGGGAGGCAGATAAAGAGACCGAACAAGAGCAAGAGGAGGTCACAGGAATGAGGACTAAAACTATCATGTTGCAGCAGCAGCCACTTCCCTCACTGTTATTTCAGGGCCTCGCCCTCATTCCACCTTAGACTGGGCCTGCAAGCTGTACCCAGCTCTCTGACTCCAGAGGATAAGGAGGGAAAGAGGGAGACAGGAAGAACACCTGAGGGGAATCGATGCTTGAGATATCTAGGCATTACTTACAAGGGAAGAGGCGGAAGGAGAGGAAACCGAGCACACCAGAGAAAAGATTCACAGAAAGAAAAATCAATACATCACTGGATTTTGTTGTTTTGATCTTTAAAATAATAGATTGATCATGTAGCTGCTTGGCTGGAAAAAAAAAGTCTTCATGACATGACATCATTAAGTCATGTGGAAAGCACCACACACTTGAGTTTGCTGTCATGCAACCTTCAGCCTATAAAGAAGTGACATCATTTTGTTTTGAGGAGGCGGATATCACAAGACTGGTGGCAGAGACAGAAACTTAAATTTTCTTCTTAAAAACAAAAAAAAAGGGAAAACAGAAGCTTTGCCTCTGCATGTTTTCACTTCCTTTTTGAGGAAACGTTCCACAGCCCAAATTAAATAAACAGCAGAGACTTTGTTTAGTGTTGCTTTCTACTCCACATTCTCAATATACTTTGACTCGTTTAGGTGTTTAGAAAAACACCCAATGTGCTCTCATTTGTAACATTTTTTTTTTTTTATGATTTAGGCAAAATATATCTAATTAACCAAGTGCAGAAATTAAATTTAAATATATGGTACATTCATTCAAAAATATACTAGAGCCTTTTCTTCTTTAACTCAGGCCTCTTTGGGCACCACTCTGTGTTAGCTGTCAACGCTACCTTGCCACCTACAGTGCAATACTGCCTCCCCTTCCCTGCGCTGTTTTGCAGCAGCAACATCACACTGGGCACGAGGCCTGGCTCTCTCTGGGCGGCCACTTTGGACCGCCACCCCCAGGCCCCGAAACACTTCCCCAGAGCAGTGGCAGAAGGGCTAGGCCTCCCTGGCGTTGACTGGCTGCCCGGAGCTCTGGACAGTGGGCAGCAGTGTGTGAACCCTGGCTCCAAGCCGCCCGACCACTCATACCCTCACCCTGCCCTGGGCACATGAAAGAGCCCCCTGTGTCATAAACTCATGGGCTGTACACAGAAAGCAGACTCTCTTGATCCTGCTCGCACACATGCGAGGCAGAAAGGCAAGCACACACTCCCACAGTATAAAACACAAGCACAGGTGTGTGTGAAGGCTTCAGACATAGATTATATGATCACATCCATATTTTAGATGGTACATTTAATGTCTTTGTTTATGCAGGATTTACAAACAAATGCTTGTATTCACACACAGACATCTAAAACACATCTTTCTCTGTAGAGCCCATCTTGGGGATGGACTAATTTACTGCAATTGGCTCTAATTAGTGTTACCTCTCTAGCCAGAACACACAGTGGGCTTAATTCAGGATGACTTGCTTGTGGGAATTTTAGTGTTGTGTGTGTGCGTGACATTGTGAGCTCCACCGGGAAGGGACCCAGGTTCAAAGGTTAAACATGGATCGGGTCATCGGTGACAGGAAGTAAAACAACAAGCTATTTCAGCTCCCACAAACAACAAGGCATCCAAACTTGATGTATTTTCTTTATTTTACTTTATTTTTATTTAGGGGAGGGAAAGATAAAATTTAGAAAAAGTATGTTTTTATGTCCTCCCAGCGTAATCTTTTCCTCTCCCCTCACTGCGTTAAATGCAGCGCTCATGCTGAAATAAAGGCTCTTTTTTGTTTCAGCAGCATTCTTCTCTCCAATCAACAGCACCAGGGTGAGAAAATGTGTGAGAAAAATTAACAGCAGGAAAATAATGAGGCCCACAGGGTAGCTCCTCACCCCTGAACCCCTCCTCTAATTCCCTGTTTCCCACCTTCTACTATCTCCTTCTCCTTCCACAGTGAGTGAAGCTCTTTTCTGTCATACGTTCAGCACTACAGAATCCTGCCTGAGAAGTGCTCGCTGAAGTCTCACACTCTTTTTTTATAATCTTATTTTTCTGCAATCTATTTTTGTTTTGATTCATGTTTGTATGAGTCTACTGCACTTAATCACTACGTTCCTGTTTTTTTTTTTTTTTGTCACTCTAAATTCTTAATTGTTTGCCCGTTTGTTCCTGTTTTCTTACTTTGAGTTGCTTTTATTAAATCAAATGTTTAGACTTCAGAACTAAAGTTTAGTCCAACCCATTATAATTCATTAAAAAAAAAACACTTTTCTAAATCATTTTTTTATTCAAGTGTGGGCTTATTTATTTATTTATTATTTTCATTTTAATAAATACAACTTGTTTAGACCTGATTTAAATTACTTAAGGTAAAACAGGTGACTTTACATTTTTGCCCTTAAATCTTAAAAAAACTGGTAATTTTATTTAACAAAATATGCCATGAAGACAGTTGCACATAAAAAAAAACTATTAAAATGAAATACATTGTGAACTAATGCACAGCCACAGTTTTCGTGTTATATCAGAAGTTTATCCTGCTTAAATAAATGAGAGTTATTTCTGTCGTTTCGACCACTAACCTTACGCTTTGAAATGTAACATCCACAGTTTTTAGTCCTTTCCTCCAGTTGTGGTTTTCTCTGTGTACGCAGGAGCATACAGAGGGCCTTAGCTGTACTAAAATGAAATGACAAACTCTGGTTCGAACAATTTAAATTGATGTGAATTTTTAGGCCAATCTTAAAAATCTTGTTTTTTTCAGTTTGACCAGTTTAGCTAAACAAGACTATGTTTTTGAGTCCAGATACTGATCAAGAACTGGACTGGGTCTGCTGCCTCCTGTTCTTATTAAGCATCAGTAGCTCACTCGAAAACATGATAGTTGGGGGTCTTATTGGAGAAAATGCAAAGAATATATTAGAGGTGGGACAAGACCTCTTTTGTCATAATGCCTCTCCTAACTGCCTCTTTGGTTGTGATGCAGAGTTCAAGCCAAGGTCTCGGGCTCCGCTCATTCCTTTTGCGTAAGCCCATGTCTTCCTGCTTTGCTTTGACAATAGGATAAGTGTTTGTCTTGAGACAAATTGTGCGTCTCAATAGGTGAGTGACATCTATGTGTGTGTGCGTGCAGGCGTGTGTGTGTCATCGCATAGCCAAGTTGGTTTATTAAGCAGCAGTTTTTTGGTGCCTGTCTCTCCACTCCTCCTCTTCCTTCACCTCCTCCTCCCCCAGGGAAGCAAGCAGGAGGTGGGAAGCAGAAGCGAAGCCATTGTGAAGGGGAAGCCACTGGCCTCTTCCTGTTATGAGAGGAAATGCATACAAATGTGCTTCCTGTGCGTCCACCCCCCCTCCCCCCCTTCTCTTTTCTCTTCCCTCCCTGTCTCTCTTTCACCCCTATGGCACAGAGACTCTTTCCCTTTTCTCTTTATGCTTTCTTAGTGTCCCTCTTTTTGTCCCTATTTAAGTGTAAAAACAGAGAAAAACACGACATGTCAATAATGCTAAAAACAAATTTCATTTCTTTATGTTGTTATACTTATTAGTCTTTTTGTTGGCACCATACATAACTACACACAAAGGCATAGAGAGAGAGAGATTTAAATGTGCCTAAAAACTTGTGAGAAACTGACAACAGAGGTGTGGTTACCTGTTTACAGGGATGTATGTCTGAATGAATTTGCCCGGGTATCTGTGTTGAACTGCATGTGTCTGAAGCTCCCCTGGGAAAAGGGTGTGGAGGAGGATAGGGGTCAACAAATAAGTTGTGTGTGTTGTTGTGTGACTGTTGTTCACTCTGCCAAATTGGTGCTGAGGTTATCTCTTGGCAATTGCCTTTACAACATAGGTGGTTATGAAAAAAAAATTAGATTTGAGGGTTATTCCAATGAACAGAATTAAACTTCTGTAGAAATAATTAATGTTAATGATAGTTTGCAAGCATTTATCTTTCTTCTACAATTTTTAGGAGTTCTAATTGTCAAAGGGAATTTATTATTCATCAAAGACAGAAAAAAACTAAAAAAATATTTCAAAACTTTTTCTTTGTCTTTGTCAATGTTCAGTGTGAATCATTAGGCCATTAATTATCCACCACCTTTGATTGGTGACAGTGAGAACTGCAAATATAATTTGTATATAGGTGAAATGCAGTACACATTAGCACATCCCACATGAAGTACCAAACAAGCCATTCGTCATCAATGCAGCATTTACATACAAGCCAACTGTCTTTTTTAAAAGGTGCGTGTTCTTGTTCAAGCCAACGTGCTCTACATCGCTGCCTGTGTGATTATGGAGGTGCGTTTAAAGTACATGTGTTGGAGGTAGCAGGTTGAACGTGTCAGGTTGGGATATGGAGGTGTGGTGTGATATTTACTGTATGTAGCTGTTGTTGTTCGGTCAGTTAAGGCTTTTTCATAATCACACTCATTCTCTTCCTGTGGTGCTGTTAAAGTTAGCCTTTGTGTGAATTACAATATGTGGGAAAAGCATGCGTGCAGCTCCACATTTGAAGTGTGAGTCTCAACCTTTAATGGATTATGCCTTTTTTTTTTTTTTACAAATGCCACAAAAAATGTAGGATAAATAATATCCTAATGACTTGTTACACTTTTGTGTGTGTAGTTATGTTGATGTCTACATCGTCTACCGATGAGTGGTCTTTTAGCCACTATATGGAACTCCCTTTGAGACTATAAGGGCTGTGGGCCTATTAGATTGTGCCACGTGCCGCCTTTTGAAACATTAGTGGCCCCAGCAGAGTAAGGGACCGAGTGAGAGGTTGGTAACAGAACCGGGGCGGCAGCAAGCTGTGTCCTGTGTCTGCACTTTGCATTAAAACATCAGTGGAAGACAACACTCTACATGTCCTGTTCTTGAATCCTATAATTTGACCTTATGCTCAACAGTCCTCTTGTCTTTTTGACTGGCTAATGCATGATTTGCACTGCAGCCTCTGTTTTGTAAGGTTGCTAAATCCCCTTCCTTTTAAGTTGCTTGTGTTTCACTTAAAGGCGATGCAAGTAAGAGTGGGTTGAAGGGTTGCCAGCTGTCCTGTATTAGCCAGGATATCTTGTGTTTTCAGCCAAACTGAAGTGTCCCGTAAAGGATGAACTTTCTTTTGTGTGCTGACTGCAGTCTGCAATCAGAGCCGTCACAATACAGCAGGCATTTGTCTAGTAGCCAAGCTGAAGGCAATCCCCAAGAGACGGTACTGATGTGGTCAAACGCAACGACCATATGAAACACTGAGGGCACTGGCATACTTGTGCTACCCTCTTAAATGAAAATAGTCACATGACAGTAACAAACTGTAGAAGCTTCATTTGCCCTGTTTATTGAATTTTAGCACAAGATATGGGCTATTGTTAATGTTGTGGGTGGCCATATTTTTATAAAAAGTAATATTACAAATTTTAAAAGTTGCCACAAATATATTATGAAACTTTTTATTAGCACATTTGACCTACCCATTGAAAACATGAATGAAATAGGAAATATGAAACATATGAAAATAGAGTTATTGTAGATGTAAAAACTTGTGCTGATTAAATCATTTTAATCTATCCTATGAAAATAACAGAAACAATGTTCAATCTTGTTGAGGTGGATGTAATTCAAATAGGAAATAAGAAATAGTGTGAGGTGATGTCATACTTGACACATTACATCATAAGCCCCGCCCCTGGCAGAGCTGTCCCATATTTTGGTAACCTGAATTGAATATAAAAATTAATCATATTGTCATAAAATGAGCTTTAATCTTTCACTGTAAGAAGCAGGCTTTTTTCCCCACAATTCCCTATGATTGTGTAAATGTCAGCATGGTATTTAGAGCCCAGGAGAGCGATTTCTTCTTACATTGTCAGTGAATCAGATGAGTATACTCAGGTATACGACCCAACACTTACAGGTTTGTCAAACGTTAGAATGCTGACCATGCCTTCAGCTTCAGCCTGTTGGTGACATTGCTCAGCTCAGCGCAGTTATCTTTTAGAGGTGAAGGCAGTTTGTGCGAGATTACGGTAGTTAAAATGGAACAAGACACAAAGAAAGACAGGATGGAGGCAAGGAAGAATTAGTTACTCGGCTTTCTCGATGCGTCCTGGGATAAATGATTTCAGGAAATCCAAAACTATTGATATCTTTCAAAGCATATCTCAGTTTACAGTTGTAAAAAAAACATACAGCAATGCATTAAAGATGAATTCCAAAAATCCATTCATTACACAGATCAGTCAACGACAAAAAGCTTTCCATAAAGGCTTATGTTGAATGGCTCTTTGTGCTCACAGTAATAGTCTGTTTATTGTGTTCATTCTGCATTTATTTGTATTTTTTGGCCACTTAAATGTCAGAAGAGAGAATAGGCAAGCATGCAGTTAATCAACAATCTAATATGGTTAGCTATAGAGGCTGTTCTGGCAGTGTTTTGTTTGTGTAAAAAGCTTTGTCAAGATGGATCTCCAATGTAGTTAATACTCAGTCACTGAAGACAATAAAAAGGAAATTCCACCACCAGCATGCAGTGTTACTCAGAAGGTTGGCAGTGGCACTTTTTTATTTTCTTTTTCTTCCCCACACAACTAAAGAGCTTGCACAAACCACTTGGAAAAGAAACCAGGTGCAGCTCACTGGAATGAACTCACTTTCACTGCTCTAGTTTTGATCCAAACAATAGAGGAATAGAGGCTGTTCTATTTTGACAATGTGGGCACTTGTAAGCCTTTGTAGTAAGAGCTACTAATCTTAGGGCTCACAAACACAGATGCACTTGTGTATCTTCACAAAGAGATATGGAGAGGCAAACTGGCCATAATACTATGTGATTTTGCATTATCACTACGGAAGCCCTCATAAAAACCTTCAAGAATTATCAGAAAAACATACCTATTATTTATATCAAAAGCTTGCTGTTTGCTGTGAGGAGTGGTTCAGTTGATGAATCAATATCTAAAATTTAATTAAAATAGATGGTGGTGTGTGCATTTCCTTTCTGCTAGAAAAAAAAAGAGTGGGAAAGGAACAATACTCAAATCATATGAAAAGGGGTGATTTACCTTAAAATATGTTCCACAGTGAATCTCTGTGATCTTTGATGTACAGGCATTAACTAGTCTTCTTTACCGTTATCTGACTGAGACAGGGTAATTTCAGTTCCTTTTTTTCTGGTACAGTAAATGGCCTGTAAAACACAGGAGTTTTTGAAGCCTCGGAAGACTTTACTTGACTTTACTGACGTTTCACTGTAAGTGAGAAGGTCAAGATGCCAAATCACTTTTTTTTTCATTGTGTGGAACTAGAATGAGCTGAGGGTGGTTGATTCATTTATTTATTTAATTATTTGTTTGTTTGACAGAATGGGGTGGCTGTGGTGTGAGGGTGTTGTTTACAAATATTACCTTTGTAAAATTAAATCCTCTTTAATGATTTATTTTAATATTGCCTCTGAATAAGATTGTCTTTATTGGTGAGAACCTATTGTAAATATTCTCCTCTTGCGGACGAGAACAATTGTTGCTTGTGTGCTAATTTTGCTTCCCATCTCTTCCCATGCACAGGTGACATTTACAAAGCGAAAGTTTGGCCTGATGAAGAAGGCGTATGAGCTGAGCGTGCTGTGCGACTGCGAGATTGCCCTGATCATCTTCAACAGCACTAACAAGCTGTTCCAGTATGCCAGCACAGACATGGACAAGGTCCTCCTTAAATACACCGAGTACAACGAGCCCCATGAGAGCAGAACCAACTCTGATATTGTGGAGGTACGGCACAACAAGACGCATAGCAGATAAACACATGCACATGGATACACACACGTGCGCTCATGGAACGCACACACCTCGACATGCGAGCTCATGCAAACGCACAAGCAGACAGATGGTTACTGCGCTTGTGACTCATTCAGCAACCTTACTCCTCTCTTTTAGTCTTCACACCTAACAGAGTGCAAGAAATAATTGCTCCCATAGCTTGTCGGTCTTCCCCAAGGGTTCAGTAGCAATATCAATCATTTTTAGTAGAGGTATTTTAGGACTTGCATCTTGTCAAAACGTTTATAAATATGCTTTATCAAAATTGTCTCCTTTGCAAGAAAAAAACTATTATCGATCAGGGCGTATTAGACCCTCCCCTGTGGCGTACTATCACCACCCCCTGCCCTTAGTGTCTTGTCATCATTGATGTGCCTCTAAGAGGAGGATGCTAATCTGACTTGCTTTGGACACATGTCGCTGGAATGGCTCAAGGGGATGTTAAGCAGTGCTGTCAGCTCAGCTATTAGGCAGGTAGATAAAGCAGGAAATGGCGATTACACGCTCATGAAGCCTTAAGCTCTCAAAGTGAACCTGTTATGCAACATTCAGTCAGAAGCTCAGTCAGAATCAGTGGGCAAGAACACGTTTAGCCATCTCTCGCTTCCCGTCTTCTTTCAGTTAACACCATGTCCTTGGTGATTTTGAGTGAATCATATTTCTAAACATTAAAATGACACAAAAATAAAAGCAATAGTTAAAGCAATGTGATGCTTGTATCACTGTATTTATTACATTTTACATATTAATTTCTGTTTGCTTATTATTTGACTTTTAAGTGTTTCCGTTTTACCATTCTGATTTTAGCCATTTCTCTACTTTTCAGAGCTTATCACAAATGTAACATTTGTCAGTGACAAACAAAGAATAATAAATCATTACTGAATATCATTTAGACTAAAGTTATTCATAAAAAATCTAACTCCTACTTCTCCATGCTCCTACAATTTACTTATGACATTGTTTTGTTTTTATTTATTTTTGCATAATTCTGCTAACAAAGGAAAAATGTTGAAGGCCTAAAGAGTTGCTAGAATTTATTTAAATGCATAATATTTAAGTTAGTTTTTAGCCTGGGCTCCTATTGTGGCAAAGGAAAAATAAAAATAATCAAGAATTACTAAGATATAAAGTAATGAATGTATGACACATATTGTCTAATGGAATGGTTGTTCCCAAACAGAATCAAATGGAACACTTTAAAACTGTATGTAATTGTTGTA
The DNA here is from genome assembly GCA_034783495.1 of Millerichthys robustus. NCBI lineage: Eukaryota > Metazoa > Chordata > Actinopteri > Cyprinodontiformes > Rivulidae > Millerichthys > Millerichthys robustus. The sequence goes on from JAVKLF010000001.1 coordinate 10,087,777, forward strand.
GGATGCCTTGTCTTGAGTGGACAACAAAACATGTTAGTGGCTATTCCAGATTGCACTCAACAATAAATTTATTTTTAATACTAATAAAGAAATTTATTTTATTTAAAATAATATTTTGTCATATTTGAATGTTAAAATTATGTAAATGTGGGAATGATGGGTGTTGATTTTATTACTGCATTCATTTACCACCATTTCCATTTGGTGAAGTCTAATGTAAAGTGTGTTGAAGTAGTTCATACACTGAGTGATAAAATAATATATACACCGAGTACAACGAGCCCCATGAGAGCAGAACAAAAATAGTATATATATA
>JAVKLF010000001.1:10097135-10113827 GCA_034783495.1 Millerichthys robustus
CATTTATTTGTTACACACACTTTTCCCACTTCATGCTGCGTCTAAGTTTGTTAACGTTGAGTACGTTCTCTGGATGGGTTCTTCTCAACAAACAAGAACCTGTCCAGAGGATGTTACTTTTTTTAAAAATCTGGATTATTGAGATGTATCACAACATTTTTATACAGTGTAGGTGTGGGAAAGAATGCTAAAAGAAAAAGTGGTAAAAATATATTTTTGACATTTAAAAAAATCTCACATTCTCTCTAGTAATGCTGACAATATACAGATTATAGGCATACAATTTTTCAACCTCACCAAAATACATTCATTTGCTTTTTGTCCTATTAATGCATTTATCTCAAAGCAGTGAGTTATAAAAGAAGAGTAAAAAATTGAGGGTGGCAAAGCAAAGGCATGACCGTGGTGAGGTGGAAAGTGCAAGACTGCGAGGACCATTTATGGCTATTTAGGAACTCCAAGAGATCTCATTGGTTGTTGGGGTTGTGTGACAGGGTCTGGCAACAGGTGTGATGTCATTGGACAGGTGGCCATAACTTGGATAAGTGGCATAGCATCCTTGAACCCTACTCCAAATATGTTGAGCTCTGCTGAAGAGCTAAGCCTGGGCCACATGCCTCATAGTCATATAACACTCGCACCATGGCCGCCTGCTAACCCATCAAATACCCTGTGCGGCTATTGCCCAACCCCCTGCCAGACAAACAACTCAATTGCCCCATATGGGTATCACCTTCAGCTTGGCCCTTGTTCCTCATGTCCCAGCATTTGCTATGCCGCTGTTCTTCCTAGAATGGAAGCGAATCCCTCCCTCACTCAGCACTGGTGGCAGTAGGTGGAAATCTAAGTTAGTAGGAAGAAAAGTTGTTTTCACTTGTGTGCATTCTCATGTGATTCGAGAAAGGCCAGCAGTTCATCTCTTGTCAGTTTGATATGATGTGTTGCCAAGGCCACGATGAAGCGACTCAAAAAAAAGCAAAAGTTTACATCTCGCGCCTTTGCCAAAAAAGACAGCGTTTTAAACCTCTGCAACCCCTTTGTTCTCTGCACTCATCCTCCTCTGATAGAGCAAGAGTGCCTGATTCACTGTAGGTCTGTTAGGAGCCAGATCTCCTGCATCGCCTTGGTTGATTTGTTCAGTGTGATTTCCTGAAAACTGTCAAAAGATATGAGAGGTGCTTTCAAATTCAGAATTCCAGATTTCCACTCTTGGGGCCAAGTGAGGATTCAGAGAAAGAAATGGAAAGCCGGCAAATGTTGACACACTTACAGTAGCTGCCTCGCCACGAGACGCCTCAGGAATCAAACAGTTATCACACATACACACACACAAAGCAGCCCTCTAAGTTGACTAAAACCACACTCAAAACAGATCTTTGTTGTGCTGACATAAGAGATATCTGGATTCTTATTTGTTTTCTAAGCAGGCAGATCGGTCCTGTCATTTCTGCAGCTGCTTGTGATGGAGCAGCTTGCACTTGTATTTTCTCTGTGAGTGAGAGCTGACGGAGACAAACAAATAAGAGAATGAAGTTCACTGAGATTAACTTATCTTAGCATCTACCTCCCTCTTTTCTCCTGCTCGGTCGTTCTTTCTTTTTTCTTGACTCTAACACCCACTCTCGTGCGCCCACACATGCACACGCAAACAGACTCATTCCCCTCATTCCCCTCCCACATACAGACACACACACACACACTTGATCAGCATCAAATACAGGGTGTGCTAAAGTAAATTTAATTACGTCTGTCTGATATGGAGCTTCAGATGAAAGTAAGAGAGCGCAGTGTGAAGCGACGACTGCATAGACAGGAGCAGGCCCGTGATATTCCTCCTGTAGACTAATCTCCCTTTATTAAAGCCAGGAGGAGAGAGGGAAAGAGGGTGGTGGTGGGGGAGGAGGGGGTGGCTTTGATGAGATCTGTAACTGTCAGCTACTGTACTTTTCTCCTCTCCCACTCTGTCTTTGTCTCTCACTTTGCGAGGCAAATGAACATAGCACCTATCGTTGTGCTTGTGCGCGTGCTGGCTGAGGCACTCGTGCGATCACATGCAGCGATCCTCTCTGAAAGTTATCCTTGTTGTTAGGGTTGTCAACAATTTAGCTTAAATAGAAAAGGGGACATATACAGCTATCGCTCTTTTACTGTTCAAACTTTCTTTGTCTGTGTCCCCCCCTCTGGTTGGAGGGAGTGGTGAAGGACTGGAGAGTGTGAATTTCTGCTACTTTTTTTTTCCATTCCAACGGGGGCAGGTGGCCATCAGGTGGCCAAAACAGAAACTGCCTTATATGCATATATATATTACTCCCATGCACATTTTTAATATAGAATTTTAACTTTTGCAAGCGTTTACACACACACACACATATGTATGTTAAGCTTAGTGATTTTTTGTTTTGTTTTCTCTTGTTGGATGTCATTAAATAATGTGTGTTATCTTAAATGTTCAGTTTCATGTTTCATTGTTGACTAAACAGCTATTTGCCTTTTTCCACCCTGTGATTTTGGATAAGAAGAAAGCTTTCAAAAGAGTTAAAAATCTGAAATGAATGTTAAAAACACTCAGTTCTTCAAATTAGAAAATTTACCTCATTATTTTTTTATGGGTATAAATGAGGCAGCCGTTATTCTGATTCAATTTAACTTTTGTCGAGAATGATTTTAAACCTATTTTCATACTTAAATATAATTTTTCCCTTTCAAGCTCTTCACGTGGATTTTGTTTTCCTGCCTCAATCCCTTTTAACTATGTTTTGAAACTGCTCTGTTTACAGACTTTGAGAAAGAAGGGCCTAAACGGCTGTGACAGCCCAGACCCAGATGCAGACGACTCGGTTGGCCACAGCCCCGAGTCTGAGGAGAAGTACAGGAAAATAAACGAGGACATTGATATGATGATCAGCAGACAGAGACTTTGTGTAAGTACTTTTTCCAGAGCCTTTATCTCACCTTTCTTTCCTCTCTCTCTCCTATTCCTTCCACCCCGCACCTCCTGTCACTGCATCCCTGTCATCTGTTCCTACCACCCATCTTTCCGTCCCCTCGTGTTTGTGTTTCCCCACCCCGTTCTCCGTGGTTGTGGGACCTGGCAGGCATTGAACAAGAAGGAGAACAAGGGCAGTGAGAGCCCGGAGCTCGAGTCTGCTCTCATCCTCACCCCACGCACTGAGGAGAAATACAAACAGATTAATGAAGAGTTTGATCACATGATAAAAACTCATAAGATACCTGTAAGTACTCGGTGAACGCAGCGCCGCCTCCTCAGCAGGCTAACCCGGCTAACCACAATTGTTTGCCACTAGACTAATTGCACAAAGCAAGAGTGAGAGTAACCTCAGAGTGAGATTACAGTGTTTACTTGCAGTGAAGAAATTACAGTTCTTCAATTCTGCTTGCTTACATTTGAGGAATAGTCCTCTAATTTGACAGAAATGTAAACCCAAACCAACAGGCATTTTTTTTCCTGTAATAATTACAGACTTTCTCTTAAAATAAATTTTAACCTGACACAGTTCCCACCTTGTACTCATGCTACCCATATTACCTTTCCTTGCTCTCTGGAGAGGTGTGGTCTGCATGTGTTTGTCCTTTTCCTCCATCAAAGCACAGTGCTCACCTGTGCACACACCTGCAGCATCGAGGACAGGGGATGTGGCAACGAAACAGAGGCAGACTCTTGCAATATTTCAAAAACTCTCTCCAAAAAATTAAGCCTTCGATAGCTAATGTCTCTTAGTGAACACATAGGTCAAGACATGTTTTCTGCAGGACTTGTAGTGTCAGTTCTGCAAAATAAGCTGACAGAAACCACAAAACTGCTTCTCATTCTGAATGCCCCATATTGGAATGGTTAGTAGTCTAGCGTTACAGAGAAAGACATAATTCCACACTATATAAGTAAGAAGAGAACAGTAGTGTATAACCCACATGGAGTAGAAGGCCATGTGGTTAGAAATAAGGCAGGGGCTGGTGAGTTGAGGTGGGGTGGCTTTGGGATCGGAGCTGGTGGGGGGGTTGGCGGGTGGACTCTGCACACAACAAGTGGCAGTTCAGCGTGTGGTCAGGGTGGCTGCCAAGCTCTGGGCCTCTGGATTGCAGGGGACTGTTGGGGTGACTGTGGGGAAAGGCAGGGGAGGAAGATGAATGAAAACAGGAAGGATGGCACCAGTTAAAAGAGAGCTTACGAACGGGGCCCTTACACCCAGTAATAGGCTGTATGCGCACACAAGCGTGCTCGCGCAAGCAGCTTTCTGTCTTTACAGATTGTCTCACAGACAATCACAGGAGGCAAAACTCTAATCTAATAAAATGCAGAATCTGAGATGGAAGAAATTACACAGTGGATGAGGGTAAATAAAACAGAACAAGAAACAGCCACTCACTGGTTGTAAAAGAAAGCAATGGTCGATTTTGGCTCACCCACGTTTGTGTGAATTTGCAATTACAGTAGAACGCACAGAGGCCCACAATGAAGTGTGGTTGGGGTAACAAGCTTTGTATGTTAAAATAATATTTGGCCTGGTAAAACAGCATCAGGGATTGGAAGGAAAAATCAGGGAACTGGAAGCAGCGCTAGCCCATTTCCACCAAAAGCAGGCTGATGATGTCCTTGATACAGTCCTTCCACAGCTCTAAGACACATGGAAATAATTTAGAGTGCTATTTTCTACTTCCTAAAGCTAACACGCAGGATCAGCCACTTCCAGGGCACTCCCAAGGTTAAGCCTTACTGCCAAATGACACAATAAATATGACAAACTAGATGCCTGAGGCTGTCAGGCCACCTCTATTCATGTGCTTGATGAGACTGCTGACTGATCTACCGTGTTAAACTTTTGGCATTAAGCACTATGAGACAGAAAAATAAAGAACCTATAATGTCATCCAGCAGTGTTTTCAGACATAACATTGCAAATAACAGAAAAAAGTTAATTGATTTTTTTAAGGTTTTATATCCCAAATCTAAGACAGAAACATTAACTATGCACTTTAGAACAATGACAGTAGTAGTCTCCAACGTGACCTACCTAGGCACATCATATTGGAACGATAATGTGTTGCCAGGCAATTTGTCATCCTGGGGAGATGAATAGAATAACTGACAAAAGATTGTTTTTGTTTTCTTTTCTTTTTTTTGCAGAGCTGCTTTTATTCCCTTTCACCTCTTGTTCTGTTTATCCTGGGTTCATTTTTTGTACATGTCCTTTATATATGTCACCTGTACATGTTTTTATGTCCATTATTCACTCTTTTGAAATTAGATGTCCTTAACGACACGATTCTTACATTTCTTTGTGTTCCTGGAGTGTTTCTGAATTATCCTTTTACTCCTTTCTAAAAGCTCTTATTCCGTTTTTGTTCACTCACCTCAATGGTTGTTATATTTAGTTTAATCACACTTGTGTCCTTTTTTTCTCCATGTTTTTCTCAGCAGGCTGTGCCCCCATCAAACTATGACATGCCCGTGTCCATTCCCGCTAGCAACCAGAACAATCTAATCTACAGTCATCCCGGCGGGTCTCTTGGCAACCACAATCTGTTGCCGTTGGCGCACCATGGTCTACAGAGGAATAGCATGTCTCCTGGAGTGACACACAGGCCCCCCAGTGCAGGTAACACAGGTAGGGCCTCACATGCACTCATGCATCCATGCACATGCGGTTATCCCATCTGTTAATCCTCCCAAGTGTATGTGAACCTGTCTGTCATGCTAATAGACACAGACACATCGGATGTGTAATTTAATTTATGACAGCTACCCACCATATTCCACCTAAAAGCGGCAAATGAATCTAAAGTCTTTTCCTCCCACACATAATCATATATTCCCTGCTTAGTATTTTGTCAAATGTAACAGTAAAATGATATTAAACAATGTTAAATCACAGCCCATGGTTGTACTTATGCAATGTGGGACATTTGGCATGTTTAGCATTGAATTGCTGGCGACATAAGCAAACTGAGCCAGTTGGATTATTATTGTTCTCCAACGTTGTTGTTGATTTTAATTGTTGAAATTTTCTGTCCCTCTTGCCCGACAGTCGTTGCCCACACCCTCACCCTGTCATTACAACAGGATGCTAGAAAAGCCAGTGCAAACTAAATATGAGTTTTGGCGTTTGTAGCATCCATAAAGAACTGTGCATTGTCCCGACCCTCCCACTCTACCACCTCAAATGTTTCAAAAATAATAAAGTGCCATTTTTCTTGGACAACACCTTCATGTATCCACTGGTTGTCCAGATGCTTTGCCGTAGAGTTAGTTCCTGTATCCGTCCACAGCGATGTACTGACATTGTGATTAAAGTGAGAGAGAGAGAGAGACAGGAGGTAGAATGGACGCTACTGTATGTGGGTGTCTATCCTCTAATGGGTTTCTCCCCTCTGCTTTGCTCGTTATTTCACCTTACAGGTGGCCTCATGGGTGCTGACCTCACCACTGGAGCAGGCACCAGTGCTGGTAAGAATGGCCTCCTCGTCTCACACACAGATGTCTACCAACACACACACATTCATGTCACCCACTCACCCACTTGAGGCCATAAAATGCATGACTAACACTAACCCAAACCCAAGGGGAGATTTTGTCCATGATGTGTTGAAGTTAGTGGTCGTGGAGTTCATCTGGGAATGTTTTGCTTGGTGCCTTGGCTGTGACACAGCCCACCTGCTTTCAGCTATAAAACGGTAAAACAAGTAGGAGAAAACAGAAGTTAAAATAGCACTGTATATAGTAGCAGCGGACTGACAGATCTTTTAAACAAATAAAGGATTTTGTTTGTGTTTATTATATATATATATATAAATTTTGCCATCACCTAAATTCATTCAGGGTTTTCAGTTTTGGATTATGTGGTGAAGCAACCAACACTTGTGAAACACATGAAGGAACTCTAATGAGTTAGCTTTTGTTTGTCCATGAGTTTGTCCCTGAGGACATGTCAGGGCGCAAGTTTATGGCTAAGAGACCCCCTTCTAAAGGGTTAAATTTCACAGTCCATACAGTGCAGAGTGTAAAAATGGAGAATCGGGGGTGTCAGTTGGGCACAGCTGGGCAGCCTTGTCTGGCCCCCCGAGGCTCTGACACGAGGGGTCAACGCCTGGTTTCTCTGTCTGATTGCTCGTCGCACACACAAACATGTGCACACACAACAGGATCGTTTGTTGTGGCGTGTGTTTCCACTGACGGCGTTTTGCTGCGCCTGCTTCAAATATAGCCTTTGTATCACCGTGCTGAGAGAACAGAAGCACTCTGTGAGCCCTTCGCAGCCGTGAAAAACACAACGTGGAAAGAGAGTCATGTGAAAGATCCCATTCAATGCGTTCTTAAATCTCATCTCGGGGGAGGCAGATAAAGTGTGCTTGAGGGGGGACTGCAGTGATAAATGTCCGCTGATGGTGAAAGCATGTGTGCAGGAGAAACAGTAGGATATCACAGATGGAAATGTTCTACAAACTTGGTCAGCCATTTTAATGACGCTCCTCTAACTTCGGAGTGAGGTCATCCAACCAATTTTAAAAATCCTTCTTATTTCACATTTTCATAATTTAAAAACTTTTATAAGCTAGTTGCACTTGCTTTTACCTGCTTGTGTACATGTCGTAATTAGTATTCTGTTTTATAATAAAGTAGTGCTGTGGATGCCTGTCTTGTGAACACACAATTTCATTTGTGACACGGTTGGCAAGAGTGAATGACAACCTTGAAAATTATTTTTCTTCACAACACTAGCTTCAAAATATGTGTTTTGATCATGACTGGCGAAATCTTGACATTTGGATTGTGAATTTTATGAAAACACTGCTTTTTTTCTTTTATGCAAATATGGCTCATGAAACACAGATGTGGGGGAGTATTCAAAATCACCAAAGGTCCCCAGGTAATTCTAGGCTACTGTAAATGGGGCACATCACTGAAAGGCTTAGTCATCATGTCTCTTTTATTGCAGGTAGCATGTATGCACATGTGTGTGTTTGCCTGTTTATGCAGTATATCTCTAATCTGTCATTGCCTCTGCTAGCTAAAAAAGAGCATGAGATCTTTTAGAAAGAGTGTTTCTAATGGGAGCTCCATTTTTAGGCCCCAACTTGTGAAAACCTAACCGCGACCATTTGTGCAATTAGCTGTCATCCGTGCTCCAATCAGCACTCTCCTCACCAAAGCTCTGTGAGGAGCTAACGAGAATCTCCTGTCACCTCTCACATTGATCACACACCAATTACTTGCTTTAAAAAGTTGCATGCTGGGTGCATGCAGAAATTGGTGGTCAAATGCACAGAAAACGCTAAGCCAAAAAGCACATGTACACCAACTGACAAAAAGAATTCACATCCAACCGAATAAACAATGTCTGCTTCAGTCTTAGCCGCACCCCACACCAACTGTACAAGTTGCAAGCATGAATGTGACACCATAAGTTCAGTTGGAGAATTCAGGGTTGAATGCACATTTGGCCAAACCGCAACGGAAGCATGTGTGTGTATGGGGAATAGAATGGAGTGCGCCTGTTAGACCACAACAGGACATCAGAAATTTGTTCAGTAACAGTAAAATGTACATGAGTTTAACCACACCTCCCTTTTTTAATGTGTGTGTGTGATGTGTGCAGGAGGGAAAGAAAGAGAGAATGAAGACTCTATATGGGGCCTTGTCAAACACTTGCACCTCAGAGTGCCTCCATCTAACCGTGGAGCCAACCAATGTTGACCTTAGCTGCCCCCCAACACTTCAGAAATAGCATAAAGCTGTTTATCTGAATCTCAGATCAGATGTTGCTCACTCTCTCTATATCTCTCTCTCTCTCTCCCAGGGACTTTTACATAGCAGCAAAAAAAGACTCCTTGCTAAGCTATGTTTAATTTTGGTACTTCCTCTAAATAAGTGACGCCAGCCAGCTAGACTTTGCACAGTAGCATGAAAGGAGGAGAGTGGAAATCAACTCTGGGTATCATGTCTTCAGCTGATGTAGCGATTGAGCCTCTATTGAATGCACTCACCCTAAAATCAGAAAGATCACGTTGCAGAATAAGAAGATATGAGTCCCAGTTCTTGCTTCATTAGTATAATTGGCCTGAGATTTTACTTTGGAAGTGCTTAAGGACTGGCCTGTGCCACTCATGATTATAGTCTTCTAACATATAATTGACTAGACTGCAGCCATCTCCACAGGGTGGCAATACACAGATGTCTGATTAACCGCCACCAAGATGAAGACCGTGTCTTTTTGGGCAAAGTGTGTATTAAAGTCTCTGTATCCCACTGTCTATTTTACTCATCTGTACAGAAACAGTGATGTACTTCCTGCTGGGTTATTTATTAATGTATGTGGTGTGTGTGTGTGTTTTACGTGTGAGTGAGGTCTCATTCATCTATCTCCACATGCACCCACTCAAGACTCATAAAAGGCCAGTCATAAGAATGAGAGAGCGGCAATACTGAAGAGGCAGCTGCCTCTTTGCTAATGTTAGAATGATACTGGAACTAAGATGGTACATTACAGAAAAGAAAAAAAAAATCATGTGCATCCATATGCTTTGCTTGTGTATAAGCACCCATGTGTCATGCAAAGCCTAAACTGTCTTAATGTATTCTTAATGACAAAAATATTAGTGGCATGGATTTATGTACATGCCACATAAAATGACACACAAAGTTTATGTTAACAGCAGCTTAAACGTGTTTGCCAGTAATGACACAAACACACATACACACACAGAGCTTTTTCTCATTTTTCTGTCGGCCTCATTTTCTTCCACCGCTAGCGGTCGTTTACTCTTCAGATTGTTCAAAATTGAGCTTTTGAGACTTTTCATTTCCAAACAACAGAAAACCTCGCTCTCAAATTAAACAAAGATCAGCAAGGGAAATTGCCCAGGAAGACATCTGCGACTCATTTTCCCCAGAGTGTATGATTAGGGAAATTCATTTATGTCTAACATATAATTCCTTGCCGTCTTTCAAGTGGGAATGTCCACACGGTGCCCTGTGTTTCTACCCCTTGGAAAAAGAAAGAAGGAGTAAGCGGAAAACCAGGCCAAACTGAGTTAGAAACAAAGACTATGATGGTTGCAAAAAACACTGCACTTCTAGGTTTCTTAATAGCATTGCTAGGAATTCATCCATTTAATTGTAAAGCAAGAAACGGGTGCACTTTTGGTACTACGTGTGTAGAGGATGGTAAATATCGCAACAACACCAAGTTAGGGTTTTGTCAGATAGGTTCTTAGCTCTGATTTCCCAATCTATTTTGTCTTTCTGTGGTCTTGCTTCCCATAATTGGAGGTTTTTCTACGATTCATTTACTGTTGCAGAGCACATGAAGTCTTTGTTGACAGTGACAAATGTGGAGGGTGTCGATGAGTTCATTGTTTAACTTCCTAACAAACATTTGGGAACACAAAGGCAAAAACATTACATCTGTTTGACTGTGTGTTCTGCCATGGTGCCCTTCCATGAGTCCCCATTTAGTGTAAGTGCTCCAATAAAATTCACACCACTGGGAAATAGAAATGAGATAGAAACACTGAAAAGGAGCACTGTGTGAAAATGGTTTCCTGTAATTCTTAATGAAGCTACACTGTGGACAGCAGTAGTTTCAAGACTCATCTAACTTTTGAAGGGGGTTTAATAAGACATAGCTGTGTCTTTTGGTTTTATTGTTAGTGGAGAAAACTGATGTTTGTCTGTGTTTTGTTGTTCTTCTCTCAGGTAATGGCTATGGAAATCACCGCAACTCCCCTGGACTGCTAGTCTCTACCGGTGGAATGAACAAGAACATGCAGGCAAAGTCTCCCCCACCTATGAACCTGGGCATGAACAACCGCAAACCTGACCTTCGTGTGCTCATCCCCCCTGGAGCAAAGAACAACATGCCCTCCATTGTGAGTAATCTTTTTCTCTTCAATTTCATGGCATCATTCTTTTTTTTCCATCTACTTTCTACTTTGTTTATTTTATGACCCGTAATTTAGTTTTTTTGTTGTTTGCTTCCTATCATGTTCTCTCTATTGTTTTTTTTTTTTTTATCTTACCCTTTATCTGTACATCAGACTTGGGCTGATAAATATGTATATGATGGTGAAAAGTTTAAAGCAACACTTTTTTTTTTAAATTTACACTTGGTCCAAGGCTGATATACACTGTTATTAGTTACGTACTGTGTTGTTTCTCTGAATGTGCACTGGTGCTTATATTACAGAATCTGGTATTTCTGCCTCATGCAGTTTCTTAAGTTAGCATAGTTTCAACAGTTCTCATCATTTTCCTTTCCTGATTAGTTTTGGTTCCGTTTGCTCAGTCCTTAAATAGTTCCATCCTTTAATCCACACCTAAGAGAACACTCATGTTCACTAATTTGAATTTATTACCCTCCCCTTTTAATGCCATCAGTCTGAGGATGTTGATCTGCTATTGGTAAGTCAGACTGCCACTAAAGTTTAGAAATCAAGACAACCTGAAATTACATTTTAAATTTTAGTAAAAAAAAAAACTTTCAGGTTTTGTAAAACAATCCCATAACTCTCAGGATTAATAGTGAATGTGCCCTAATAAACAAAGAATATTTTAGTTTGTGTCCAGTTGTTGCTTTTAATGTAGTTTCTGATGAATACCAGTAAATAGTTATTGTGTATTGTTTTGGAAGAATAGTTGTTAATGTAGACAGCAGTGTGGTGCAGTGGTAAGAGATGTCGCCTCTCAGCAAGAAGGTTACAGGATTGTCTCCCAGCCTGGGCCCTTTCTGCAAGAGTTTGTATGTTCTCCCCGGGCATGCGAGGGATTTCTTCCACTGACAAAAACACATGCATGTTAGGTTAATTGTTGACTCTAAATTACCCCTATGTGAGAGTGTCCTTGTGATAGACTTATGTTCAGGGTGTACCCTGGGATTGCTGGAGATAAGCACCAGGAGAAGCAAGTGAAGAAAATGGAAAGATAGATGGGTTGTTAATATAGAGAAACTTTTATATTTCATTTTTTGACCCTGTTGATGGGTCAAATGTTGACTGTTGTGGCAGTTTGTAAAGGCACATAGTGCCATCAAGTGGCAGGTCAGAGTTAAAGCACCCTGGCCTATTTTCTGCCACAGCTGTTCTATATTCCCTTCTCTCTTTCTTCTTCATATCAGCATGAAGGATGTGGTGTTGAAAACAAACAACATAAAGCATTTATTTTTTTCCAGAATTGTGGGGAAAAAAGGGGAAACATTTGTAAGCTTTCACTTTACACGACACCTTCATTGTTTTCTGACAAATCTTCCCTCTTACTCTATGAAGTCCCACTCCTTTGCTTTTGCTACCACGCGTTGCTGTGGAAACCAATGGCATTACTATAGCAACAGTGGGCCCTCAGAAAAAAAAAAGAAGGTGGTAAATGATAGGGTTGGCAGGGTTCAACTGAGCTTCTTGTCAAGTAAATAGTTTACTATGAAGTTGGCATCATATTTATTCTCTCCTCATCTGTAAAGGAAAAGATAAAAAAAAGTGGCATTTAACAAAAATAAAAAATCTATATTGTTTTATTGTATGTTTTGTTTGTTTTGTAGTTTGTACTTTGTGTTCTCAAATCTGTCCCATCTCCTGCTTTGTGTGTGTTTCTTTTTCTGTCACAGAACCAGAGAATAAACAGCTCTCAGTCTGCTCAGTCATTGGCCACCCCTGTGGTATCAGTAGCAACTCCCACTCTGCCAGGACAAGGCATGGGCGGGTATCCATCTGCCATTTCTACTTCTTATGGTACCGGTACGTACCACAGCGGGAGAATTCTATGCTTTAGTCTCAGAGGGTAGCTGTTTTTAATTGCTAAATAATTCTATAAAATACCAAATTTTTAAAATTAATTTTACTTTAATTAACTGTTAGATGTATGCAAATAACTTAATTTGTGTCTAGATTTTTCATTTGCCCTTTATATGTTGGAGTTGCACTGAAAAAAAAAAAGCCTTCAAATCTTAAGCGTTATACAGCCATCTAACAGCAGAGGGTGCTATTGTTCCACCCACTACTATAGAACATAATGTTGTCATCAGAGCTGCTAAATCTTAGTGACTTTCAACATATTTTGCCTAAATATACCACTTTCTTTTTGTTCCCATGTGTTTGTACACAGAGTACTCCCTGAACAGTGCAGACCTGTCCTCGTTGTCTGGCTTCAACAGTGGCAGCTCCCTGCACCTTGGCTCGATGAGTGGGTGGCAGCAGCAGCATCTTCAGAACATGCAGCATTCAGCTCTCAGCCAGCTCGGGTGAGTCTGCAGCACTTACTGTGAGGTGTTGTTGGTAAATGCATGATGGGCTATTAACAGAGATCCTTTGTGGAGAAGCCACACTAAAGACATCTAAGACTTCTTCACTGCTCTAGATCTTTACTTGTGAGGCCATACTTGAATGTCACCTCACTGTTTTCACTGCATGTTTGTGTACCATGAACTGACTTTAAAATCACTTTGTCTCCTGCTTTGTAACTCTGTAATTCCTCTTGTTTCCTTTCCTTCCAACAGAAATTGCTCTAGTTCTCACTTATGTCAGGGTTCAAATTTGTCCCTGCCCTCTGCTCAAAGCCTGCACATCAAGTCCGAACCTGTTTCTCCTCCTAGAGATCGTACCAGCAGCACCCCAGGGGGCTACGGTGGCGTGGTGCCGCCTCCCCAAAACCCCTCGTCCCGCCAGGACTCGGGACGCTCCCCTGTTGATAGCCTGAGCAGTTGTAGCAGCTCCCATGAAGGCAGCGACCGCGACGACCACAGGAACGAGTTCCACTCACCTCTCGGACTAGCCCGGCCCACCCTGGACGAGCGCGAGAGTCCGTCCATCAAGCGGGTGCGCCTTTCAGAAGGATGGGCGACATGATGGCCCTGTCAGCACCCCGGCAGTGTCCCCCAACTTGCCCAGAGCCCCTGACAGCGCAGCATTACAAGCCCGCCCCTAATTCAGCTCCCTCCTCTTCCTCTCACTCGACATCATGAGTCACACACCACCCAAACCCATGGCCTCTCTCCTTTTATCTCTTTAACACTGAAGGAAATGAAAGGGGAAACCCTTTTCAAAAATCTGTTTTTAATTTCATTTTTATTATTATTATTTTCTTCTTTTTTGCTGAGTGTGTGTGTGTGCTTTACATATTGACATTATATAAACCAGTGGGTTCTTGTATTGGGGTTTTGGGTGGGTGGGTGCTGGTTTGGATGGGATCTGGGGGATATTTGGGGAGGGGGAACTATGCATAAATTTTATTGTGTGTGGTTAAAAAGATATGCATATATCTTTACACATACTTGTGTACATGCTTATCGGCAAATCAGATTAGTAGTCAGGTACTCGGTCTCATAAAATGTACTTACAGTTTGCCTCAGCAATGTATCATTAGATAACAAAAAAAGGATAAAATATAATTAAAAAAAATACCATGAGGGTGAGTGTGTCCGCTTGAGTTGGACAGGAAGTACGTGTGTACAGAATCAGTTTCATAGCTATTCTCTGCAGCTCTCCTTTGCAAAAATGTGTGTTACCATTAGATGATGTCATGTTGCAGGTTCAACGTATTTATGTAAATAACGGGTCACTGGTGGTGGTGGTGGGGGGGGTGCAGGGCTCCTTAAGTTGCCGGACAATTCAAGATTTATTAACTCAATAAAATAAAAGCTATTATGCAACATTTGAAGGATTGTACAGGTAAACATGCTAACCTGATTGCAGGTGTTTTGGCACCTTTGGCGATTTTAGCACTCCCCCTTAAAGAACGGAGTGAGGACCACCCTCTGATCCAAGAGCTCCGCAGGTGTGATCAAGAAAACTCTGGATCTTGTATTAACTACTCAGTATTGATAAACAAACAAAAATAGAAAATGAAAGAAAAAATAAAACAATTGTACGATACACTTGCTTATATTTTCATATGAAAGGAATACAATGCAAAGCATTTTGTGGCTTTTTGTAGTTTCTATAAGCCAGAATGTGTTTTTGATAGCTTTGCTAATAAAAGATGGATAGTGTACCCTAAGCAGGGTGGGGGGGTGGGAATGACTGGGCTTTGAAGCCCCAAGCCATGAAAAACAGACTGAGATCCAATGCTTTGCTGAACTGTTTTATCTTTGTAGAGGTTTGTTTTTAAACGTGTATTTCTAATTATATATAATAATGGTAATATTAAGAATCTTTAAAAAAAAAAATCTGTGAAATTAACATGCTTGTGTATAGCTTTCTAATATATAAATATATATAATGATTTTTTTGTTTGTTTGTTTTTTTAGTGGAGTTTCTATGTGCAGTTGCACATGTCTGGTTTGTTTCATTTGAACTCTAAACACTGCTGTTTAGAGGTTGTATTTAGACTAATGTTAAAAACCAGCTGGGATGCCATGAGAAGGTTGGAGAAACAAAAGAGGTGGGCCTGAACGCTGAAAATGTGGGAAACGTCACAAGACTGAAACTGGAGGTGACGCAGAAATGAAATTAAAAGAATCAACACACTTTTGTCACACAGTTGAGAAAATGTGACTGACCCTCAGAGGATGACTACATGTGTATGTATATTTCTAAATGGTCACATTTAATCCTGTTGATCAGAAGCATATTATTTTGGGGGACGCTGTCCACTTTCAACCTCAGGTCTTCTCCAGTTTTTGCTTGTGTTCCAAATTGTAATTATTATTATTATTAATATTATTATTATTATTATTTTGTAATCTTATTTACATAATGCCGTTTTCTCTTCCCCCAATTGATAACTCGCGACTGATCATTCGCCATGCCAGATTTGATTCTGGATTGTGCCGTCACACCTCGTGTTCTAGTCTTCAAAACAGAGTTCCACATCCTCGTCACTGACAGGTCAGCTGAAGATGCAGAGGGTAGAAATGATCACGCTGGTTCAGGAGAAGCACAATTGTTTATTTTTAGATGAATAGTTGTTTGGATTTTTTTTTTTCCCCCTCTTTATTTAAACATTGAAACTAGCCACATATTTCTCTGCCTCCCACTCCTGTATCTGCAGTCACTTAAGTGTTATAATATTTCTGTGTGCATAATCCATGCAGGTTCACATGTTGTTACTGTATACAGTCTGTGTAGTCAAAATGGGGCAGAGCCTCTGTAAAGGTGTTCTTTCTTTTATTTTTTAAAACTTCAATACAAAAAAAAAATGTTGGGGAGAAAAAAAAATCAATAAATATGGTGTTTCAGGCAGCAAATGTGTGGAGAAACCAAAGCCAGTGGTATTTCTGTGTTGTAAAATCAACTTTTATTTTCACAGTCATTTATGGTTTTTTGCAAGCATTGAAACAAGACAATAAAAATAACTTTGTTCAAATGTACAATTGCTTTCACATTTCAGTTGTAGCCTTGGCTTTCGAGCTGCATTGTTCCCAGCCGAACCACAATAATTCACCCGCACCTGTTTTGTCGTCAATTTTATTCCCCTTTGTGCATTGTGCACAAACGATTACATAGACAAGAGAAAAAGTTTATAATTTGGTTTTAATGAACAGATTCAGCCAGGCCTACATGCATAAAATACAAGAGAGCTACATTTTTCAGAGATTTTAACCATGGAGGGAAAAAGGTTATTTAGTCCCTTTTGTGTTGTTCAATTTATAAATTTTGACTCACACACATGCACACACACACAAACACACACACACACACACACACACACACACACACACACACACCGGACTTAGTGTGAACTGGCTTTTG
>JAVKLF010000001.1:10167718-10182648 GCA_034783495.1 Millerichthys robustus
AGAGTCCGCAAAACTGCAGAAGCTGCACTGATCCGTCTGTCAATCTCACGCTCCATTCTTCCCTCACTCGTGAACAAGACCCCAAGATAAAATTGCTAATTCATAAAAAAAAAAAATCATAAATAAAACTTCTATATGTAAAGCCACCTGCACTAGAGGTTGAAACAAACAGTTCAGTGACAGTTTGAGATCTTTTTGCACATTTAGGCTACAAATTTTATTATTATGCAAATAACGTGTCTCTAAAATTTGAGGAATGTACTGATTAGACAAATGTGCCTCAAAGTCAGTCCTCCATAAAATGCATTAAAGTTTATAAATGTTATAAAAAGTTACCCAAAATGTGATACGTTTTGTTTAGGAGATATGGCTTAACTTAGAGTACAGGTGTGTGATGCAATTAAAATGTTGTTTTATTTCAATGAGTTGCATTTGTGAAGAGTGTCAGAGTATAAAATGTTTTCAGTTACAAAAATACTTGAGTTGCACCTGTACCCAACATTTTGCAAAGGACAAGTAAGTTTGAAAAGTCTTTGACATGAACCCAATCCTATTTCCGCCCACTAAATAGGCTAAAAAAAAACCCTCAATCATGTAAGTGTGCAGTGCTCAATTTGAACAACGTTGTAGAAGGCTGTGCGGTAAAATATGTGTTAGTAATTAATTAAGACTAATCTGAAAAGGCTAAGAGAAAACGCAAGTTTCCCTCGTTTGTTTTATACTCAGCATCAGCTCTGTTAGAATCTACGTATCTGTCATGTGTTCTTGTGATTCACTGCGCTTTCCTTTTTTGAGGCGGTCTTGCTGAACACTTATAGCCATCTTGTCTACTCCTGTTTAAAACTTAACAAATTTAATCGTTCTTAAAACATAACTACATGACAAATTGTTCTTATATTGATGAAATATAACAAATGTATATGTATTTTTTAGGTTTTTTAACGTTTAAATAAATACTATTTTCCGTTTATTATTTTATATGCAGGCAACTCTGAGGCCACCTACTTACTCAGAGTTTCAGTTTGACCTCTATTGCAGTTGAAAATACTTGCAAGCGGAGGGTGAATCCTATGATTTTTCCGACCATGTAACCTATTTCAGTGACGATACGTTGACAGTTTTTACAAGGAACCTTTTCATTTTGTGCTCCACCATCACAAGAAGGGCTTATGTGCTCCTCGCCGCTTGATTTCCGAGTAGGGGTGCTCTGTGTTGCCGGTGTAGAGTCTGTTTTAGCAGCACTGCATCAACATGGTGAGTATGACAGCGAACACCTGAACGCAACGGCTTCATTCATTTTTCATGTTTCAACATTAATTCAATATCAGTTAAAATAATCGATTTACATGATATATATACTGCGAGTCTGCCTGCTTGTTTTACTTCTAGTCATGGGTTATGACTTTAGTTGTAGCGTAGCCTATTAGCTATAGCAGGTGTTCTACTTGGTTATGCTACCTATCAATAAGCCAGCGTGTTAAGCGTTTCCGTTAATATTTAGCATGCGTTATTAGACAGATGTCGATTGTTTTTTATCATACTTTCTTGTGATACGTGTTTAGGCAGATCTAGTTATAACAGCCCACTGTGGATTCTGGGGTTGCCAAAATATAAAGTTAATTGTTGGACAGCTTGCATGTTATGGCTATTTTCTTATAAATACATGTTCATCGTGAACCTATTGTCATTATGAGCTATCTGTAAAAAAGGAAGTTTTATGGAAAGGTTTTTAAATAAGAGTAAATCAACCTAGCTGAGCTATTAGCATGTCAGTCAGGTAACTGTAGGATACAGTATAGGTGTGTCTTTTCCTCTGACTTGCTCAGTTTGACCCTGAGGATGCCCTCAGGTAAAAAGTCAAGATCATTTGACACAGTGACTCATTTAATTTAAGGTTTTAAGCTTTTTACAGTGATTTAAATGTTGGAGCTTACAGTGATTATTTTCATAGCTTTTAAATTTGTTTCAGTTCGCCGTATAAAACTTGACCAAAAGTGGCTAATAGAAGTGCCAAATAATGTTTAATGACATGAGTTCTCTCAAGAGACTTAATTTCTTTTATTTATTGACATTATTTCCACAAAGATTACTTACAGGGCCGAATACTACACAGTTGCATGGGACATGTTTTGGCTTTAAGTCAAAGAATAGCTCGATAATTTTGAATAAGCTGCCTGATCTATGTAAAATATGTGCAAATATATGACCATTACATTGAATCAAAAATAAAGTCACACAGTAATGTAGTGAGATATAGGAATCAATAGTGTATTGGCTGAAAAAATTGCAATACTTAGATTTTGTCCAAATTTAATGAATATATACCTTATCTATTGATCCCTTTACAGGAAATGTCTGAACTATAATCCTGACGAATATTTTGAAGCACTTTACTAAGCAGTGCCTATCTATGACAGTGAGAAGAAAAACCCTAAATGCTTGCAACATTTTCCTATTAGTATTTTACCAGCTGGGAAATCCAAATATCTAAGTATGGTTTGAGGTTTCCGTTTATCTAAAGTTTACTAACAATATACAACTAACTTGCATGTTTTTGGACTGTTCTGAGGAAACTATAATATCCAGAGAAAATTCATAAATGGACAATAAACTCTGTACCCAAAGACTCCAGCTGTGATTCCATCCTTTGACCTTCTTGATGTGAAGCAGGATCGATCAACAACTATACCACCAAGAAGCCTTATGTTTCAAAATAAATATATTTATTAATACATCCTTATATTTAGCTGTCAATATTATTGCATGTTGTCACAACTAAAACCTATCGGCATCTATAGTTTGCTAGTTAATCAGAGTTTTTATAAATTCTACATATTTTTATCATCGTTATTATGAAGCTATACCAGACACCATTGTTCTCATTTGCTGTGTCACAATACCTTTACTAGTGTTTTTTTAATTCTTAATATTCATATATATATTATTTAGTTTTAATTTTTTTGATGGATCAGTCAAGAAAAATAAAACCAGAAACAATCGATCAATACGTAGGTCACAACAACAAAGTTATATTCATCAGTAAAATAGCACAAAGGTGTTTGAACACTTATGGAAGGTGGTTATTTTTGCAGCTTCCACTCCCCACCCCCTACAAATTTCATTTGGTTTTTGTGTGGAGGAGGTCAAACGGACTGGGCAAGATAAGGGAGTCCATGCTGGGTCAATTTCCTCTAGGCCTGAAATCCTTGCAGGTACCCCACAGAGAATGGTCAGCATCCACCTAAGTAAAACTGTTTGTTTTTGACCTATATAGCATGACCATTATTCCGACAGAGAAATGTCTTGAGTCAGAGAGGTTGTGTTTAGTCACGCGTCACATAGAGGTGAGTATGGCTGCCAAATAAATGGCACCTACTTTTCTCTGTGTGACTTCAGAATAGGTATTGACTCCATCTTTTGGAGCTTACTCCATGCTGGGTGACACTGGGGATTCGTTTGACCAATCCAAAATCTAGGTCTACTGAGCAGGTTTGGGACTATCACTGCTAACCCAGCATTAGTCACTTTCTTACAACTGTTTATACTTGACATAGTTTTAAACAGTCACTCACGTTACTGTGTAGTATTTTATCTTTATAATGATTTTTATGTGTTTACTCCAGTCTAACTTTACATGATGTTCTCACCAAAAAGCAAATTGAAATAAAATAATTATTAGTTTCTGTTTTGTGTGGTTTTACTGGTAATAGCTTACAGCCCTTTATTGCTGGAGAAGATATAAATGATTCCAACTGATTGCTAAATAAAAGCCAACCAGTGGATATGAGCCTAAAGTGAGTGGATAAAAGCACAGCTTGATAGGAATGATTCAGGCCTCTTAAGCCTAAGTGAATATTGATCAGACTGTTCTGGTTTCAGATTGAACTCTTTTGTTATATTATATCTTTTGGTAACACCCACAAGAGCCCTGTCTGACTGTGATCACAGAGACTTGGTTTAAACTGTTGCAGATAATGTTTTGTGATACAGAGTTTTGTGACAATAAATCATTCACTTAATCTGCAGTGGTTTTGACATTTAAAATGTTTGTGTTGTGAGGCAGTGGTAAGCTGTGGCTCAAATATTTTACTCTGATTTTCTAAAATTTTAATAACATTATATATTTTGAGTTTGAGTATTATGAGTCCAAATGAACATTGGGATACGTCTTTTTACATTTTCTTTACTGGATATTTTAAGACCTAGTTTCCCTCCTACTATCAGCACTGATCACTGTTATCAGATTATGACTCAATCAGCTAAACTTTATTAGATTAGCCAATATGTTATCTATTTGCAGTAGACACATTACCAATATCTGTTTCCATGAAAGGCAGGCAGTCGTGTGTGTCTGGGTGTGAGTACTGATATGTTTATTTGTCTGTTGGCAAAGGATTCCATGACCACTGGACAGATTGGAATGAAACTCAGGAAGTAATCATTGCATCCAGATCTTTTAAAATCAACCTGATCTATGCCACAACTGATCAACCTTTTTAAACTCAAAAAGGCCTATTTGACTCAGTCTGTTTCACACATACTGAGATGAATATTGGACTGGTTTTAGTTAATACAACAGATAACACATACTCTAAATTCTAAAAACAGAGCATGCAAGATCTTTGTCTAAAACTGTGCTATGTATGGCAGTAGACAATATACATTATTTTAGATTAGAATAACTGTTATGAATGAGATATTTGACAAAAATATAAACTTTGGAAATGAACATTGGTGGAGGGAGTCACCTTTTTACTCCATACAAAGTTAATTTGGGATAATAAAAAAGGATTTTTGAACCTTTTAATGATATTACTGTAATTTCATTTTTTCTTGTTTCTAGGTCCGTGTGCCTAATCTTATTTGGAATTATACAACTCTGGAAGTTTTATTTAAAACTTGGATATATGTACAGTAGTTGGAATATGCTATAGACATTGTGCGTTTGTAGCGTCATTTATTTATGGATTTTCTTCCACAGGGTGTGATTGGTGTGCAGCTGGTGGTTACCATGGTAATGGCCAGTGTAATCCAGAAAATTTTACCTCATTATTCCTTTGCAAGATGGCTACTGTGCAGTGGCAGGTAAGGAAGGGTAAATCCTTTAGATCGGGACTTGGCAATCTAACCTTTTCTAAATGACTTTGCAGCTGTATGTCTGTCAATCTCAGTGATAACTTTGCACAATTTAATAAGTGCATCAATAGAGTACACAACATGTCCCTTAGCTCAGTCAAATACTACAACAGCCCATCTGTCAATAGCTTTGGTCCTTATGTACACTATGCTGCACACTACACAGGGTTTATGTTACTGGTTTTGTATCTGAACCTGACTACTTTAGATAGGTTTGTTAAATTTGATCGTATTGGATATTATCAGATCTTATTTAAGACCTAGTTATTTTTTTACAGAGATAATGTTTGATAGGAATTTGCATTATATAAAGTTCTGAATTACTCAATTTAGCTTCAATTTGTCTTTTAGCTCCAAGTCAAAGTTTTCAGTTTTTATTTTTTTGTACCATTTTTTCCCTCCTTTGTTGTTATACATTTTGTCTACATAAACATTAATTTGTTTGTTTGTTCACAGTCTGCGGTGGTATCAGCACCCTACAGAAGATGAGCTGAGGAACTTAGCTGGGAAACAAAAAGGACAGAAGAAAAAAGACAGGTGAGGCTATTTTATGATAGGTGGGAACTGCAGAGGCCCAGAGGAGGAATAAAAGCACAAAATTCATCAAAGAGAAAAAATATGAGCGGCAGACATTTAACATGGATCAATGACAAAACATGCCATATCAACTAAATTCTGTTTAATGCTTAGTGGCTGTTTGAAATGAGAAGACAGAAGTCTGTTTTTTATGGGTGTCTATTGGAGTTCAAAGCAAGGCATCTTAGAAGTGGATTTTAAGAAAATTGCTCTTGTGTTTTGCAGGGTTTTTTTTCTTTTTTTTTTTTTATCTATTTCAGGAAATGGAAGTTTAAATGACTTGAATCCACTCTTAAGTCAAAGCTACCAAAACAACTGAAATTTTCACTGTGGTCATATGCCAGGCTTCTTTTTTTGTAAGATGATTCTCCTGTCAGACAAACTTTGCGATTTAAGTTGCCAGTCATTCTGTGTTGCAGAAGCAAGTTGAACAATATGTCTAACCTGACAATTTTATTCCATTTGTTTTTATTTCCCCTCTGATGTGAATTTATATTAGAGTCACACCCTAAAGCTAATCCTTACCATTTCACATAGTAACTCTTTCAGCTTGTAGTGCAGTTCTTTCTCTGACCCTGTATGAGGCAGGTCAAATCTCTGCAGCACCACATGCTCAGTAATTCCTTGAAGAAAAAGATGGACCACTGTCCTTTTCAACTCATGCCCTGCGACTCCATTCCTTTTGTTAACCGACTGACTCTCTCTGTCAGAGGTAGAGATAATCCTCTTTTTTTGTTACTGCCAGGTGTCGCAGAGACAAACTGTGTCCAGCGCACATTAGGCCCAAAAGTCTTACAGTGTCATTGTGATTCTGAATTTAGCACACACAGCAGTTCTCCTTTCACCTTCTGTTAGTGTTGCCCATTTTGCCATAAAAAATGTCAAGTAGTGTTTATAATTAGAAACCAGCATTCCTTAAAGGAAAGAATATTGCCCGCCCCATAGCACGCCATAGTTTTAAACATCAGTCTCATGCAGTCTGTTACAGCCTTATTTTTTTCTCTCTGTCTGCTTCTAGGAAGTATAATGGTCACATAGACAATAAGCCATTAACAGTTCCAAAGGACATAGACCTGCAGCTGGAGACAAAATGCATCACAGAGGTTGACACTTTAGGTATATAACTGAAACCTTAATAGAAAAAGAAAATTTCCATCTATTCACACTTTATAATGGTTATATTTAGCATCCTTTATGATTAACTATTTTAATTTATGTTTTGTTTGTCCTCAGCGTTGCATTACTTCCCGGAGTTCCAGTGGCTCATGGATTTTACAGTAGCAGCGAGTGCTGTCTATCTTATAACAGAGCTTTACTACAGTGTGGCTCAGCCCTCAGGAGAGATGAACATCAGTGTGGTATGGTGCCTACTCGTACTCGCCTTTGTTATGTATCCTTGCATAAGTCACTCTTTACATATCGGATGCCTTTTTTTTCTTTTCCCACTGTGTTCAGTTTATTTTGTTGTAAACTTGTTTTTAAATTGGTTGGATTCTGACATTGCATATGCATGTAAGCTGGTGCAAATGGGGGTTTCTGCTGATTCGTCTGTGTGTTCATATATTTCAATTACTTTCATGCTCTGCGGTTTTTATGCAGAAGGTTAATTTGTTTTTGTCTATAAAAGAGATCAAATCATTTCAGTTTGTGTGCATGCAGCAGTGCTGGTGAGAGAAGCAATCTCACCATTGCATTTATCTTCCATCTGTTATTTTGTAATGCTGAATGATGGTTAAATAACATACATTATCCTTGCTACTGCCCAAAGGGATCAATCTTTCCAGTTCTAATGCTTGGACCTGGCTCACCGTGGTCAAATGGGGTGTCATTTTCTGCCTGCGTTGCAGATTGGAGGTCCAATTTTCACAGACCCAACTGACTGATTTGCTTGACGGAAAGGACAGACTGGGGAAACTGATAAAATGGGACCATACAGATGAGGAACATGTTGGTCCAATATATGTGTTAATGGAATGCTTGATTTCTGTTTTCCCATTTCAGCTTTGATGGCATGTTGAACACACTTGCCCTGGAGATCAGCTCAATTGCTCTCTTAACCTTTTGCTAATATCAAAGGAACACCAAGATAACTCACGTGTTTGAATCTATTCGTATTTACATCTCATTTTGTATCTGTTTATGTTTTAACTACCCTTCCAGCCATGTGCTGGTTCTGAATTTTCCTGTCGGTGTTTATACAGCGCACCTGTTTTTTACTGCAGTAAATAATTTTGCTACAAAAGAATTCACCATTCTTGATAGGGATTAAGATGGTGGGTATGAATGTTGCAGAATCTGAAAGCTCTGTTCTAATAAGTTCAAAGTAGAAATTATAAAGAAAACGCAGTGAAGTTTCTGCAAAGATTTTGTTGTCCACTCGGGGTACCTCAAAGTTATTTCCTTAACATTGTCCCTTCAGTAAGTCTCTTTTCTCTCTAACGGCCCACTACTTCAAGCTGGAGGAAGGAGGAGAACGCTCACTCTGCATTACTTTTGCTTTCTTTTTTTTTGTCAAAGCTATGGCCATTCTTATTGTCACAGAAAACTACCTGGAGTTTGGTCTTGAAACAGGTCAGTGCTTACAAATCACATTTATGTGAAGATGATCAGCTTAACTATTCTGGTTTCAGTGCGTCACTGTTGAACATTTTTATTTTTAGGTTTTGCCAATTTTTCTGACAGCGCACAACAATTTCTGGACTATCAGGGCCTAGAGTCACAGTAAGTTTTGATGATTAGGACAGATGTCTGACATTGTTAGAATAGTGTTTGAGAGGAAGATGTGCATAGATTTTTACTATTTAAGAAGAATTTGCTTTAGTTGTATTTTATATAACATATATATATTATTTATAATTGTACTGTCCATGGTGCTGAAAAATCACAGAATGATAAGCTTGAATTTTATTAGGATCAATATTTGTTTTATTTTTTATCCAAACAACCTGGCCAAAACATTTTTAACAGGTTAAGAACAAATGTGTTGGGAAACAAAATAGTTTTCATAATCAAGTTACTTTCTGTATTATTAATAGGCTTTAAGAAATTGTAACAAAGAGTACTTGGGGATAGTCGCATCCTGTGTCTGTCTTCCAGCAGATTTCTAGCCTGCAGGAGTTAGCAAGTCAGCATCTCCATACCTCAGCATTAAAAATGTCCTGGCTGATAACCCACTGCACACCTGCTGTGTTGTAAAGCATGCAGTTTGATACTGAAGTCTTACAGACCTTTTTCTCTCATGGAAATGGCTTTTCAGCACATGATGTCGACACGTAATTGTGTCCTAAACTGTTGTGATCTGCTTATCATGCATCTGTTAACAACAATATTTGTTTTTGACTTGTCAACGTTTTGGAATATAGCTGAATATGCATGTTTGTTGGTAATCAGCTAGGGTTCAAGATAATTTTGATTATTCTCGGCCACTGTCATTGGTACTTTTATTTGAAGCCTACCTCTTTTTTTTTTTTTTTCGTTAAATCTGTTCTAATTCCTTTTCTTTTTCTTAGGGGTCCCATATCTAAACTCACTTTCAAGCTGATTCTGGCCCTGCTTTGTTCTCTGATCGGAGCATTTTTAACTTTCCCTGGTCTACGACTTGCTCAGATGCACTTAGATGCACTCAATTTAACCACAAACAAAATTACACAGTGAGTCTTTTTTTGCCATAATGTTTTTCACCTACAAGTTGACACATGTATATTCAAATGAATATATTTTATATATTCTTTACCTTTTAACTTATGCTTGTTTTTATTTGACTTATTGATCAAATAAAATACTTTCCACTTCAAATTTAATATAATGTACTTGACTCAAACTTTTCTGGGTTTATCAAACATAAGACATCTTCAGATGATGATTTCTTTGGTATGGTCATATTTCTATTTCAGAACTCACAGGGTGGTATGACTCTGGCCAAGATGGGGGATGCCAGGCAATGAACACACTGCATTCAGATAATCCACTTTGGCATAGCAGGCTCTTCGAAATGGCTTCCTTTTCCATTTCCACTCATAAATGCCATGAGTTTACATCTTCAGACCTTGTCACTTAAAAGGATTATTTTCATGCCCTTCCCAATGTGCAACTTGGTTGTATTCTCAACTGTCATGGGGAATGTTGCCCTGGATAAATAACTTACTAACTGTAAATAAGATAAAATATAAGTGATTTTAGTAAGACATAATAAATCATGGAGGAAGTATCACAGCAGCGGTTGCTTACCTGCCCTAACCCCTCCCGTTTCATTTTTCATAGGACTCTGCTTCATATCAACTTCCTGTCCCCCCTCATCATGGTCCTCCTGTGGGTGAAGCCTATTACAAAGGACTACATAATGAACCCCACTCTGGGAAAAGAAAGTGTGCCTTTGTAAGTAAATAAAAATCCTGTTCATACTATGTAATATCATTCAATATACTATTTATTTTACTAGAAAATAATAATTGTGTGTACTGTTGGATGAGTTTGAATGGATTGGAACAAAATCAGTTTTGAAAGTTATGTATTATTTTTTTTAACCTTATCATAAATTGAGAAATTTTAACTATCTACCAGTAACTTAAAAACTGAACTAAATTAACATAAGGCATGTTTGCGTGAGTTCTATACAATGACAAAAGCAAAAAGCAAATCCTAACAATATAATGATGCATTTAGCTTTTTTGGTATTGTAAGGAAAATGACTTTTCTAGTTTCCACCAGGGACAGCTTGGTGGTCAGTGCTGAGATCTCATATTTGTGAAGCCTAGGTAGTCCGGAAGGACATTTGGCATAAACAGTTGCCAAATCATTCATACAAGTTTTTATCAGTCTAACCTTTCTTAGAAATATGAACATAATTTGTTTACCACAGTAATCTGGGTGATGGACTGTAGCAGTATGCCTCACTGTCACCTATAAGGTTAGCAGTTAATGGTGTTCATGTATCCAAATCAGCATCAGTGTAGACATGTCAATAAACTAATAACATGCATGCAATAATTTAATTTACATTGGTGCAAAAGGATAAGCATTGTGCTCATAAACAGTGGCATACTTGAAAGAATTATTTTCTCTATCATCTAAATTGTTTGTAGTTCTAATATGCCATTTTTCATTTCTTGTTTAAAGTCTGTCACATATTGAACTTTCTTTGCCATTGACACCAACTGTTATATCATCAAGGTCAAACTTGATTAAGTTTAATTTCATGTTACAATAACCCCTTTTCACCTTTTTATACCTCAATTTCACCCTCTCTTGCTTTTTCCTCTGAGCTGTTCGTGGCTCCTCTTATTTCGTCATCTTTCCTTTCTGTCTGCTTACCATCCAGATGATACTTACACAAGGTGCTGTGTTTGTGGACCAGAAAAAAAAATGTCCTCCTTTTTCATTCCTCCTCTCTTGTTCCTGCATTTCCATTATCTCCAGGATGACTGAAGAGACGTATGATACTTTGCGGTTATGGGTTATTATACTGATGTGTATGCTCCGGCTCGTCATGATGAGACACCACCTGCAGGCCTACCTCAACCTGGCACAGAAAGGTGTGGACCAGATGAAGAAGGAAGCGGGACGGATAAGTACTGTTGACCTGCAGAAAATGGTGACTACATTTCTTTTTATTATATCAGAGTTTCTTTGTACTTTTAGTTTGTACCATTTAGTGCAGTGATTTTCAACCTAGCATCACCATCTTCTTTATGAGGGCACCAAAAATGTTATTGGAGGCATGAACTGAGAATTTTTAAAACTGTTAAAAATATGGGGCTTTGTTTGTCAGTGCATGTAGGGGGTTCCCATTATATAGGCTATAAACAACAAGTTTAACTTACTGCATAACCATGATTATAAATGCCTGTTTTGTCCTTTGAAGAAAATTGTTATTCAAACTAACACTGACCACTGACCCAAAATCCATAACGCTTTATAGCAGAACTGTGTTTGCAAAACCTGACTTTCTTTTCTTGTTTTAACAGTTTGAGTAGGTTACATTTTCAGTAATATGCTTCTACTTTTGCCCAGGTTGCGCGTGTATTTTACTACTTGTGTGTAATCGCACTACAGTATGTGGCACCCCTGGTGATGTTGCTACATACAACTTTGCTGCTAAAAACATTAGGTGAGTCACTACTCTGTGTTTATTGTTTTCTGTTAAGAATATATTTTTGCTTTTGAAAATACCAGGTTATTTCTTATGTTTGCTTCTTTTACACCAGGTGGTCACTCCTGGTGGGTCTATCCCCAAGAAGACCTCCCGTGCACTCACGAAATGAACTCTGATTCTGTACTAGGGGCAGAACCAGCTGCACCCTCACAACCAGCTTCAGTGGTTGAAACAGGGGCTCGGGCATCAGTAGTTCAACTTTCAATGGCTCTTGGTGGCCTGCGGACAGTTTTTAGCCCCTTACTTTTCCGGGGGCTTTTCTCCTTCTTCACTTGGTGGATTGCTGCCTGTCTTTTCTCCACTTCACTCTTTGGCCTCTTCTATCATCAGTATCTCATGGCAGCATAGCAACAACAATCCAAGAGTGACATTCAGACCCCCACAGTTCTACTGTGTGTTGATTGTGGTCATAAAGAACTTAATGGAGGCAACATAGGCTCACTAATGACTCTCAAGCTCTCTGTATCTCTGAACACCTCAGATTGTCTGATCAGATCATATCATCAAAACTTGATTTTTGTTCCAGCGCTTCCTCTTCAGATGACTGTGAACTCTGGTTAATGATTTTACTTTTATGAGCATAGGTTTTCTTATTTGGGCTACAAAAGTTTTAAAGCAGATGACACCTATAAGGGAGTGTCATCACTGAATTAACAACAACGTAAAGCTTCTGTATATTCAGGGGTTGCCACAGCCAGCAAAATTGCACTGGCAAGTGTTATTTTTATGCCAGTTGCCCTTCCTGACTCAACCTAGGCTTTAACGTGCTCAAAAATTCTGTACAAATTTTATTTGATAAAGTTCTCTGAGATGCTTGTCTCAGTTAATTGTATTTGTTAAAGCAGCAGTTCTAACAGTCCTTAGTTCTGCATTTGACACTATTTGTCCTGTAAGTACTATTCATGGTCTAATCTAAAGTTAATGCCTAATTGAAGATAAATTAACAGGAAAAGTCAATTAATGTTGTTCGTTCACAAAGAACTATGAACAGTTGATCTATTTCATTGATATTTTTGGATTTGTAATATGTTTAACTTCAAAAAACAAGTGCAGTTTCATACAGGTCACTAATAAATACTTTCATTTAAGAACAATTTAAATGTCAACTTTCAGAGGGGGCAAATCAGCTTTCGAAGTGATTTTGAAAACGACACTCACCACGAACAGTCAAGGGTTTTGAAATTGAATACAGACAGACAGACAGGTTGTAACTATTTTCTTTTTCTTAATCAATAATATGTTGAAGAAGTTCATTTTGCTCACAATATTTCCATCACAGTAGTCTGACCTCGCACCTCAGCGGGTATTTGTTTTGTGTTACATGTTGAGAAAACCGCTGTCTACCAAACTCAGTGGATTCTTTCATTTGTTTCTTACTAACAATTTTACAGTTTTTGGCCTGTTTTTTTCTCAAATGTTCGACACTTATCTGAATGAGTCTTAACCTGTTATGTTAAGGACCACTGAGTATGTTTCTGGAGGAGGACGGTGTGTCAGCCTGCAGATAATTCTTAAGCTGGCAATCACTGTGATCTTAAATGAAGGTTTAAAAGTGGGGGAAACGAACTGTAGTTCCAGATGAGCAAGACGAGGTGATTTCTAACTGACTTGAAGTTGATTTGTTTAAATCAGTCTAACTGAGCTTGCCATAGAGGACAAATGTGGATTTTAAAATGAAAGATTTATTTGTTGTTTTATTTTTAATGGTTTAAACTGAGCCATTTTATTGTACGAATTCAAAGTTGTTGTTGACCAGCGACTTTAACTCAAAGGGAGGACAGTGAGTCTGGCTCAGTCAGGGTTTGCGCTGGTGTTTGTGTGTCTATCTGCAGGTATGTGATCTCTGCTGTACGTCAGATGTAATCTGAAAGGGCATTGTGATCAAAAGATGTCAGCTGCTGTTAGAATACCACCTTTATGTTCTGCAGAAGTTTTATTATTAGTTTTGAAAGGATCAAATTGTGCATTTGCAGAAGTTTGCAATTTTAAAAAGGTGCCAAGTGAATCTCTTAACCTTGTTCTCAGTTGCTGTTGGTTCATTTCTGCAGCCTTCAGTTTTCTGTAGATCCGAGAGGGAATCAGCAGTTCTACTTCACACAAGGACATTATTTGCTGAGTTTTTCAATCCTGTCATTTTTTGGCGGGGAAATATACGCACAAATAGGGATTGTGTTGATGACCCACTGGTCAGCATGACTATTCAATGTCATTAGGATTTTAGAGTACGTAGTGCCAGAATAATTACAAATTACACAATATCTGCTTTTCTGGTCTAACAATCGGCCATTGTACCTGTTGTGTAATCCATCTGGAATTTGTAAATTCCATTTGTGACTTTGTACACAACATAAAAATTCCAGCAGCACCATATCAACATTTCTAAGCTCCGGATTTTGAAAGTCTTAGCTTTAGTTTGTATCTTTTGTAAACAATGGAGAATATGCACATGGTGAATGTATCAATCCTGCCTAATTTAGAATATTTTCTTTATACTGTGTAAAAGTGATTTGTTTGTTCATTTGTTTGCATTGATTTAACACCCCTCATCCCTGCACTTAATGTCTGTATTTAATCTGTTTTTTAAACACAATCTAATTTGTCCTAATGACTATTTTCATGCATTGATCTATCTTTGTTTTAGTATTTATTTTGTTGAGACCTGTAAACATTTCTAATTTTGTTAGCTAATCGTTTATTTTGTTATTGGAGTGCATGATGGCTAAAATCATTTTTTTAAATGTGTTTGACAAATCAGTAGGAGATTATATATATTTTTTTCTTTATTGGTACATTTTGGATACTTTTAACAGTTTGGGACTTCTTGCTTTTAAGAATTTATTGGCCTGTTAACAGATTTAGATTTTTTTTTCCGTTTGTTACGACTGAAAGTGTTTATCACTCATTGTTGGGTTCCCAAAGTAAATTAAAAAAATACATGTATTTATTTCTGTTTTAGATTTTTGTCTTAAATAAATTGTTCTTTGTTTGTTTTGTTTGCTTTCCTGGCTGACTGCTTTCAGTAAAGGATAGATTCACAAGTCAATTTAATGTGCTTTTATTTTGAAAA
>JAVKLF010000001.1:10221550-10252163 GCA_034783495.1 Millerichthys robustus
AGATAAAGTGGACATATTCATGAAAGACGGGTGCTGAAAAATCACTTACCGTCCGTTTTACTGTCTAACAAAAAAAAAGCCAGTGACAACTATCACTACATATAGTGTAAACTTGTCTACATGTACATGGAGAGGGAACTAAAACTACTAATGATGATCAGGACAACGTAATGGACAGTAACATTCAAGTTAACAGCAAACGGGCTTTGGATCAATTCGTTTGAAAACGTTTCAACGCCTATCTAGAAGTCTTTGTCAATTCTGATAGCTACACTTGAGTTTGTTCAGATTGATAAGACTCCTGGATATGTGTTAAAACATTGTCAAACAAGAATTGATCTCAAGTCCGGTTGCCTCCAATTCAAGCCTGTTTGCTGTTGCGATGACCCGAATAACTGAATTTCCACAGGCATAAAATTCAAGTTGATTGCATGAACATTGAAGACAAAGTTCACCAGAAGTTGTAGTTTACCAAATTATTTCTGTTACAGCAAACGAAAGAGGGGATATGAAGAAGATGGTTACATAGCAAAAGAACCTCGTTTGGCTGAAGAGGTGAGACAATATTCTCATATTTCCCTTAGCGTTTTGGAAGAGTTTCATAGTTACAATTTGTTTAATTTCAGGAATGGAGTGACGAAGACCTCATCTGAGCTTTATGTTGTGGAATCAGGCTGAGAAATTGGCTTGAGAATAGTATTTTATGCCTAAAATTAAAACAAACTTTAAAGCTTACGTTTATGTATGATTGACCTTTTTTGCAGGGAGAATAAAAATATTTATTTTTCTAAATGTTTCTGTGGTATATTTTCCTTAAACATTGTGGTCACAAAATATGTGTACACATTTTTCTATCTTGTCAGGGCAAAATAAACAACTCCATAATCTACTTTACAAAAACTGTTTAATAAGTGCATGCATGTCTGTTATACAGTCTGTATGACTCAGAATTTACTGCTGTAAACATTTTACTTGTTTTATTTGATAATGTGTCCTTTCTGGCATTGAAAGTAGAAAGAAGAAAAAAAAATTAACCCAATAATCAAATAAGACTAATTATGACCAGAAATTTTCAGTTCAGCTCACTTAATTCGTGATTCCAGCAAGAAAATTTATTAATATAAAATACCCATAGTTCTTTCTTAAAAGACTTTGTTCCAATCTGGGGGGGAAAAAAAGACAGAAATGCTTCATTCAGCACTTAGCAAATATTGTCACAACCTTAAAATGAAGTTGCTAATTACAGTATAAAAAGCATTAACTAAATATCCAGTTATCTTTAAAGGGCGCTGAGAACTTAGCTTCTTCATGTCAGTTTCCTCATACTGATGTGTGAGGGGTACACTTTGGCAAGATGTGTTCTCAAAACAGTGGGTACAAAGAAACCTACTGAAATTTTAACATTTGGCCCTCATGATGAAGAAAATGAAATGTACACATGTCAGAGTCCATGAGTGAAAGTTGTTTTTTTTTCCTTGTAGCTTTCAGTCATCAGTGATTTCTTTTTAGGCCTGCATTGCTTGTACTCAGCTGCTGCAGTTGCATAGCTCTTGCGGTGAACCAGACAAGATGACAGGTGGGGAGGTGTAGGAGGGACTATCAAGGGAGGACATGATGGAGAGTGGTGGATGGGTTGCCATAGTGATGAGGGAAGAGCATGCTATGTCTCCTTGGGGCTGCACTCCGAGGGGAGGAGGTGGACTGATGCAAGGATAGGGAGATGGAGGAGAGGAGTGCAGTACTACCTGTTGCTGTTGGACATGGCATACTGAGTCTGCTTCTGCTGGAGGAGCTCTGTGATGGCCAGCAGCTTTTTTAACACATGCTGGAAAAAGACAAGACACATTTAAGACTTCTAAAGCTTAAAGAGTTGTAGTGTTGCCGGAATTTGGCAGTTTCTGACCTGCTGTGCGCCCTTCTCATTACTCAGGGTGCGAAGTTCAGCTGAATGTGCAGCACAGACCTCGTGCAGCGCAGCCAGAGCCTGCGATAGGTCTGTCGTAAAGCTTTCTGTGTTTTTAGGGAGCTCAGGAACGTTCTACAAACGATAGATATTTTTATAAGCAAATTAAACATATTAGTCTGCATTCGTGGTGAATTATTTTTAACAACTGTTTTGTGCACCCTGAGTCTACAAAACATATAGCCTGTAAATATGGAAGAACAGACCTATTCGTCCATTTCTGAAACATTTGTTTAAAAATAAAATAAATGAAACATACCCCTAACTCATCCAGAAACATGATCATCCGATGCTTGTTGCTTTTGATGAAAGGGTTAACACCCTCCATGTAGGGTTCCTGTTAAAACAAAATGCCAACAATCCCCACAATAAATTTTGTGACATAAATAATCAAGCTTCATAGATTGCATTCAGGAAATAAAAATTCAGACCTTAGCACCAAATTCAACTAGGTTGGCCAGATTCTGGACAGACTTGGCCACCAGTGTGAGGGTTCGGCTTGCTGTTGAAGATGGGGGGTCTGTTTAAAAGTAAATAAAGAAAGAACATAACATACATTGTTACATGGCTTTTAAGACAAAAAGAAATATAAGATTTCCAACAGATATTTACCAGCGATGATGTTGAACATTCTCGGGTTGAGAATGGCAGGGCAGATCAGTCTGAGAAAAACAAAGCCGCTAAGGGAGGGGAAAAAAAGGTTCAATTTAGCTTTTAAGTCTCATAAGGTCTTGACCTACAGTATATAAATGTTTGGTTACCTTACAACTCTCG
Source organism: Millerichthys robustus (assembly GCA_034783495.1). Lineage (NCBI taxonomy): Eukaryota > Metazoa > Chordata > Actinopteri > Cyprinodontiformes > Rivulidae > Millerichthys > Millerichthys robustus. The sequence goes on from JAVKLF010000001.1 coordinate 10,224,288, forward strand.
TCCGCATGGTGGTGTTGTTAGGCCATTTCTGTTTTACAGACTTCTGCAGGCACCCGTAGATGTATCTCAATGTCCTGTTGCAAAATGCATTCAATTGTTTAATGAGATCTGGATCTGAAAAATTAAAATGTGATGTACAGATAAAACTGAAGAGGTATTTGTTTAAATGTTAGGAGCTTACGCAGGGAGGATCTCAGCAGCCATGAAGATTTTCTCCACTAGCTCAGACAGTATGTTAAGAAGATGGGTCAAGTTCATGGTCACATCCTCATTCTTCTCCAGTTTGGAAGGGTTCAACTAAAAACAAAACATGGACAAATGGGAGGGTGAAGATCAATGAATTAGAACCCATTCTGTTTTTGGAGTGACAGAAATCACTTATCACTCTTAATGCATCACATGTGGCATTGCTAACATTTGAAGAAAGAAACAAAACAGCTGCTTCCAATGCATTTGCAGTATTTTGTACATTCTTCTTACTAACGCGTTGCAGTACAAAATGAGCAGTTTTGTACCTCACAGGACTGTTTGCTTTCCATGATCTTCAGGATTGTATCTTTGAGCGCGTGGTGGACAAAGGGTGTGGCCGTGGCCTTCATGTACTGCTCCATCAGTGTGCTGGCCAGTGTAGTCGCTCTGAACAATGTTGTGGCCTCATCTGCAAAAAGGGAACAGGAAGATGACGTTAACTAAATATATCAGCACATTGCCACACATGCTCATGAGTGAAGGTCCCTCAATAAAACCGAACCAAGACGTGCAAAAAATGACCTCACATTGACTGAAACACTATGCTCGCTTTGTTTATTTTATGTAGCAATTTCCTGATAGCTGTCTTTGTTCTTACCCTCCATCTTAATTTCCTTTTCATTGAGTTTCATAAGCAGGAACGCTTCATCCTTCTCATGTCTAAAGATCCTCAAAAGAAGGCTTGCCAATAATGTACGATCCTGACCACAGACATTAGCCAAAGCGAAGATTACATGGAAGTCTTTCTGCAAGATCATCTGTAGGGCGCATAAGAAGTGCATTTTAACTCAACAACCATGCTGGGCAGGTAATAAAATATTCTGCAATCAGAAAAATTTCTCAGTGAATCAAACCTCCTTGAATTCGCTGTACTCCTCTTCAGGCATTATCTTCTCCATGGAGTATCGGGCACGTACACGTAAGGAGCCTGGCTCGATGCCCTTCAAAGGAATGTGGGAACTCAGGGGGAACCACTCGTCAATCATCTGACCCTTAATCAAACGATGCAGCTGGCAACGCATAAACACTGAGAGAAAATGAAAAATGAACACAAAAAGCTATTAGGGGAAAAAAACCTTTTTTATTTATTTATTTTTTTATTTCGTTTGCTGCTGTACTTACAGATGTCATTGTCTTTGCTCTTTTTTGTTTTGTTGCTCAGACAGATTTCAAATCTGTTTATTTCACTGGATAAGTCACTGAAACCAAAAAAATGCATTTTGTAATTCTGCAAACAAACATAAAATATTACATTTAAACAAGCCGCGTTGATGGAAAAGTGGGTAGAAACTAAATGAAGTGCACAGGGGGAAAAAAAACAAACAAACAAACAAAAAAAGCACTTACTCAAAAATGAACTCCTCAGTGAAGACAGGATTCTGTCCTTCTCTTGGGTGTGTCTTCGCAACTTGGACACTGTTCAGGTAGATATTACAGTAGGGATTGGTGAAATACTTGATTGGCAGCTTGTGGGCCTCCTCCACATACAGCACCAGACTGCTCACCTGAGAGAAAATTCAGAGACGCACAAGCTAAACAACTAATCATTACACTGATTAGTTGTAATAACAGAACATTTTATTCGCTTTCAGATAAACAGTTTTCTGTCTGACCACACCCAGAGGATAAGAGTCTCCCACATGTTCTGGGGTTTCAGTATCTCCACAGCTCTGTGTGCCGGGCTCCCAGCTCCTAGGTAATAAAGATGTGAATGAGCTAAACACTTACCTGTCTAAGCCTCTTGTTGGAAGTGGGTGCAATAGGTTTTTTAAGGTTACTGCAGAACGTCTGTAGACATGTCATCCAATCCTACACAAACAGAATAGGGTCAAACTTAGCAAGGCACTGTAAGGTCACAAAAAAACACAAACTAACACTTAATCAGCAGCTGCCTTGTGTACATCTTCATTTGGAAAGGCAATATGAAGAACTTGTTCCTGGAAGTAACTAATTGAAGTGCCAAAAGATTATAACAAATTGCCACTCAGATAACTTCCTTTAAATGCATGATTAGGCTTTGTAACAGTGAAGGAACACCGCCACCAAGTGGTCAAGTTGAAATTTAACCCAACATTCTTAATTAAAAAAGGTTAAATGACACAGTCAAAATTGATTAAACTATTTAGTGATCCAAAAAAGCCATTTATTACCTGTGCCTGCTCTGGGGTCTCTCCCGCAAAATAGAAGATGTACTGCTCCTCGCTAAAGTGCTGGACAACAACCTGGAAACAATTTGGCCTGGAAAAGTAAAACGGGCAAAACCATGTCAAATTTCTGAGCGGCACAAGCTTTAAGCAGTGTTCAACCCACTGCGATCATTTTAAATGGGACTTGAGTGCAGTTCACAGCCAACTGGTCACACCCTACCTGCCAAACAGACTGTAGTGAACACAGTGCACAGAGCACACACTTAGATCGATCAGCCCTTTGGGTTTCGTAGCTCTCTTCTCACTTTCAAAATAAATGAGCTGTGCATCATTACCCTCTAGGATGAAGTATAGGCTCTTCCACCTTTTGCCTTTTCCTGAGGGTAAGAGGAAAAGTTAGCATCCTGACAGACCTGACAAGAAAACCACTATAATATGATTTATGATGTGCTGGAAACACGGATACCTTTGTTAAACAGGAGGTAGCCTTTTTTGACTATGTTTTTGTAGAAAGCATCTTTTGTTTTTCGTCTTATAGTGTTATAAATTTCTCTCCCATCCACTGTGTCAGAAAGTACTTGCTCCTGGTGCTACAGTGAATAGAAATCAAACCATTACATATTTATTACTATGAAAGTTTAATAGTATTTATTTTAAACATTTAGGTGCATTTCTGCTGTTATAAAGAAGATTCTATAGTCTAGATCTTCAGTAACAGAAAAGAGTAAATAGTATTATAATATTCATTTACTTTTCAGTAAACTTGATCTAAACATAGTGCTGACAACAAAGCTAAGCCATAGAAACGTTTGCATTTGAGTGCTGCCAAGCAGCTTACACTGGCAGACGCCTATCCAATGAGTGAAGTATTGACAATCATGTATTCTTAAAACATTTGTAAGCTGGTGAGCTCACCTGTATTAAAACTGGTTCTTTGAGATTGTATCCCTCAACAATTTGTTCTTTCTTGTAATGGTCAATGATGTCATCAACACTGTCAAAGAAAACAAACAGAAAAACAGATTAGTTAACAAGTGCTCAATTTACTACTTGATGTTTTGTCATATTCTTGTTTCATCTGCAGACAAACCTGTTGTAGTACCTCCCCCCCATCATGTATTGATTGGTGGGCGTTGGGGAGATTTTAAACCTTTGGATATTCTCATTGGTACGAAAAAAGAGCGAGTAGTCTCCGGGCGTATTGTCAGATGGTCGAACAAGAAAGCTGCACACCTGACCAACTATGAAATTGAAATGAGAAAGAAAAGGTTTAGATAAGGTGATTAAAATGTCTATTGCAAATACTAACTTCTATGATCAAAAACAAAACATTAACTGTTACCCGTCATGAGAAGGTTGTAAGCCTCCTGCTTGGTGATCTTTCCATGATACCAGCTAAAAGTGAAAATTCAAGAATAGCAAAACAAACAGGACAAACAAAGCAAACAAAATAGTGTAAGAAGATTTAAAGATACTTTACTGACATGACATGTAATCTCTGTAACCATACCGACTACTGCATATAACCAAAATGACCCTCATTTTCAAACAGTGGATAAAGTTATATTATAGAAATATGTAACCAAGAAAGAGGAATGTTTTAAAAGTGAACTTTTATATCTTGTTTTGTATTTTTTTAGCTGTTGCAGCTTACACTTTTCCCTCATGTGGATCCTCCTCCCGGCCCTGCAAAACACCAGACACAGAAATCTGTCAAAACAAATCTTAAATCCAGTATATCCTCATACTGTTGCGACTTTGATATGACACCGACTTAAAAAAAAATCTAAATGACATACGTTTACTGTATAGAATGAGATCACTAATTAACATTTTGACATTACTTGAGATCCGCCAGTTGGGTTTACTTACCACCTCTTCTACCAGGTCCTCCACAATGAGCCCTTGCTCCTCTGTGCGTACATTAGACACCCACATCCAGCCATCCTCCAGTTCATTGTGAACAATAAACATGTCCCCTTTCAGGAAGCTGTAAACACAAAAATTCAAAATATTATACAGAGCAAAAAATATATCACTGTGACCACACATTGAAAGCACAACCACCATAGATAAGTTGAAATAAATAAAGTAAGATGACAATAGGTATTTAATGCCGATTATGGTATCACAGAACAGCCACCAGGTGTCTCAACTGTTGCATAATATTACAGCTAGACCATGTTGCATGTCTATACAGTCAAGCCTAGGGCTCTGAAGGCTCGCTGAATGTTGAGGTTGAATTTGGACAGATGTTTATCAGATTTAGGAAATCGTGGATAGCTGAGCTCATCAGTGAGTGTGCTTACTGCAGCTTAATGACAAGAACAAGACTGTTTTTCAATAAGTCAGATGATGTGCTTTGCAGACTGCTGTGTCCATCCATAAAAATCAGGCTGTTTGTGAGCAACGTAAGCAAATATTTTATCTCTAAACCGGAGATGTCACTGCTTCTCTGTGTCTGATTATAAATTTCAATTAAGACAGCGAATGGCTGAAGCTAAAGAGGTTATTTTCTGAGTATAGAGCAGCAAGTTTAAATCCCAATCACAAATGCTTACCTGATCTCATCAGTATCTGGCACTTTGGTGTACGGAAGTATGGCCCTGACTCGTCTTCTGTCCTCCACAGGCTGGAAAGATATACACAAAAATATGGAAACCAAATAAATATATATTCAGAAAACATTTCACACAAAAAATAACTAATTAATTGACAAAAAAATGTGGAAATACAACTTTTACTGGAACATATCAAGCCAAGAAAAATAAATTAGTTATTACTAGCCTATGCTTTGAAACAACTTTAATACAGCTCAAGGACAAAAAACAGATTTGCGATTTTCTATAATTGGCAAAAGTGTTACTAAAAATGCTAAGCTTTCCAATTACATAGTAGCTGCATCAAACTCTATTCTATAAAATATAAGAATATTTTCACTTTCTAAGAAGCCACAACCCACAAAACATCAAAAAATAGCATGCACATTTTATTTTCTAAAATAACCTGATATTTAACTGCTTCAACTCAAATCAGGTATTGTTAGTTAAAATGTTAAACATAACATGTAATCAAGTTGTAATCAATAGTTTATTCTGAAAACAAGTGGGACAAAAAGAAAAGAAAAATACCCCAGACTTTAACAAAAATAAATAAATAAAAATGGAAGCCCGTGGGGGAATTCTACTGAATTTCACAAATATTGGAATATATGATATCTTAGAAATGTTGTTCTTTAGAGTCTCAAATACTCCAAGCCTTAAGGTCAAATTCACCTCAGGAGGTGCCACCGGTGATAACAGTTTCTCATTTTTTAGTAGGCAAGAAACATAGCTGTAGTAACCGATCAGGTCTGATAAAGAAGAGAACCGCCGACCACCAATGTAATAGTCCCCACACATGGCGATTATCCTAAAAGGAGTAAAGAACAAATGACAGCAATATGATGTGCAAACACAAAATAATGAGTTTGTTTTCATCATCATAATAGAAAATCTTAATCAAATTATTTATTTACACTGAGTAAACATTAGTTTCTCACCCCTGCTCCAATAAAACTCATAACTTACAAATTAAACTAACCAGGGAAACAGAAGATGTTTAATACATCACTTGGATGACAGACAGGAGTAAAAATCTATCACAAGGTAATACTTATTCAGATGTTTGTGTTACAATGTTTTCTGGTCTGTGAAATAGCAAGTTAAGTGGCAAAAGCCCAAAACTGATGAGCTTAAAGCGGGCATGTTGCCACTTGTCATAGCTGGGTTCGGACATCCTGTCCATCAGTCTATTCTTATACTGTGAAAATATACTGGGACCATAACAGCTATCTGATTAAATGGCCCAGTCACACTGTAGCTCTTCTTGGCTGTGCATGGAAACGTTCAATCTGATTCCTATGTTTGGTATCTTCTAAAGCAAAAAGTGCTTTTTGTTTTGTTGTTTTGATGTGATATATTCTCACTTGGGATTTTAACAGCTGATTCAAACTGGGCTTGTTGCTTAAGTAAAACATACCTGAAATGGTTGACCACATTGGTCACACTGAGAAAAGACAGGACAAAGGAACCGGGCCGGCGGTCACTCTCCCTGATGAGGTAGCTGCCAGGGGTCCGGGCCTGGCGTAAACGCTCCTCTGCGATGGTTCGGTCTAGCTTGCCGTGGTACCACCTGAAAGGTAATAGATGGAGGGTAAAAAAAAAAATCACAAAGAGCAGAATTTATGCAGTGACAAACATCAGACTGTTATTTAGAACAACACCTCTGAAGATGTTCTAGATTTTAATAGAAGTAATTTTTTGTAGAACCATATCAAAAAGGCATAAGATAATTTGGTGTAGGAATAAAGAAGTGATGACGATACCTGGGTGGAATTTTGTGATCAGAAAACTTAAGCGCAACTGAAATCTATAGTATAGTAGAGGCATGAAGTATGTAAAATGTTTAAAAAACTTAGAAAAATTATACTAAACAAAAACAAATCAGAAAGGAAGAGATCTATGACAACAATAAATGTCAAAAAGCAAAAACTAAACCTACATTTGATTTTATACCCACAATGTATGTCCTTGAAATCAGGCAGGAAGGAGTCACAATTTAATGGATTCAAAGGCCTTTAAATACACGACAGTCAAAACAAAATTAGACAGCATGAAAAACAACCCAAGGGTCAGTTATGGTTTCCACAGCTTTAGCAGTCAATGTCAGGTTTTCAACTGCAGGACAAGCGAGGCACAACACTGCATATATCTGAACTGACAGAAAGAAAAAGAAACTTTGTTTTCTGACATGGTTTTCTGCTCCACTTACAAATCAAAACCTCATTTCTGTTGAACAATAACCAATCCAGGACTTTCTTTGTTCCTGTAATACAATACATTTATGTAGAAAATTAATAAAAACAAGTCTGCATTGCTTACATTTAACACTCACACCAAATAAACCATCAATATAAGGTCCTTCTCTTTTTCCATGAAGATTATGTTTTTTTTTAATAACCAGCTGTCTGTTCAGCAAATGGATTAGTTAAATAAATAAAAAAATGATAAATAAATAAATCTGGGCAATGCATATCCCGGAACGGCTCTAGCTGACTTTTAAAGGGCTATTAAAACTGCAATGAAATAAAGACATGTCTAAATAAAATTATATAAATATAGTAAAAACAAAAGGCCTTGAATATCTGAAAACACTGATTATGTTTCATTAACTGTCAGTAAATATAAATCTAAAGCACACTGCATAAAGATTTGGTATCTATGATGATATAATACAGGCATTTGCAAACCACACAAGAAGGGCAATAAGCTTAACAAAACATAAACCTAGGCTGAGGTGATGATAGGATACAGTTTTATCAAATTCAGGAATGCCTTCATGTTAGTACATGTATAGCAGACAGTACAGAGGTGCCTTGGCTCAGTTTAACTACACTGAGCCTCAACCTTTTTAGGAAATAAAGTACAAATATTTTGTGGGTTTTTGTTGTTGTTGTTTAAGTATTGTGTAATGTCCTTCCAACAAAAAACAGAAAATAAATGTGTGTTTATATGTGACTAACCCAACATCTTATGTTTACTTTTACATTACAAAAGGCAAAAAAAAAAAAAAATCAAAAGCCATTTTTTCCAATATCTGGTAAATTGAACTGTGTGCTGCACTCAGATTTAATTGTACACACACAGGGTCAGTTGTTTGAGCTCTTCTCTGTTGCAAAGATAAACTCTTTTCTACACATGCATTGTAGATAAGGTTTATTCCAGAAGGCCACTTCTGAAGCTCAAATTGTATTTGCTCAGAGTGCAGGAAGACTGAGGTCACATGAGGGCTCTAAAATGTAAAGTTGGTAGCTGAACCCTTTATCATTTACTCCGACCAGACACTAATGTATGCCTGAAATATAATTTCTAATCAATTTGAGGTGTGACAAGTGGACTGAATTTACATTAATACATCCATAGTCACATATGGAAAAAAAAAAAACTTTCAACATTGTTTTTACACAGATTTAATCTTGATTTCTGTAAAGAGGTTCAGAAAACCATTTTTATTTCTGGTGTTATTCCTCACCCCCTTGTTTTGCACATACAAATATTTCCACAACAAAATATCTTTCTCAACATGTGAACAAATTCATTAATTATTTTGTTTGCTAGAATTTCAATCTTTGGTCAAAATAAGAGCAATTGGGCAGATGCAGTTTGTTGCGTACATTAAGACATTGCATCTGTCTTTAAGTTTGCCCATCTCAAACTCCAACACTGCCACCCCCATCATTTTCTATCTTGATTAGTGCATTTGTATTTAAACAGCAGACATACTGCCAGCCCTCATCAGTATCAAAAAGTAATGAAACACTGCATTACAGTGCATTAGCAATGCCTTTTAGTTGAGCTTCAGACTTTTTAATCAGGACACTTCGCACAACCTTTTTCCTACACAAAACGTATCTTGCAATAAATATACCCCTGATGTTTTGATACATACAGTCAATGTATCTGTTTGCACATTATGCACTGTAATTCTTGGATATGTAATTTGTGTGTAATATGAACCGACATGTCACATATGCATTGTATACAAAAGAAAAAACTAAAGAGTTATTTGTAATTACTTACAGATTGATATTATGTCATGTCATGGTTGTTTGTACAGTCTAAGAACTGATTAGAAATGGATGTCACATCAGGTAAAAATGACCTGAAAGTCAAAAACAGCAAATGTCTGCTGCCATCTAATAAAGTACCACATGATTGTTTTACAGTGCTAGAGAGTACTCCACAAAAACAACCTCTAGGAAAAGACACGTACTTTAAACAAATACAAAGCAGGAAATTAAATTAACTATTTGTTTATTAAAATCACAAGCAAATTTATAACTAATCAGATGCAATGAGTTGCACGTGAAACCAAGAAATAGATAGAAGGCACTATTGTTGACCGTTTCCACACTCAAAGCCTGCCTGTAGCAACCTGCACAGGATGCTGATTAGCCCAAACATTTGTGCAGTGACCACATACAGGCAGCTAAGAACTTTACAAGATAATTTCTCTCATAATTGTAGTCTTGTGAATCTTATGGGTAACCAGCTGCTCAAGGGTTCAACAATGTGGACGTTTTCTGTGCAGAGACAACATGTGAGTGCATCAATGCCAGTCACACTCAATTTCTAAAATTTTTGAAAGTTCAGTGAACGAAACCGTCTCATTGTAGAGTCCTCACAATGCTGAGCAAATAGTGTTCAGCACTACTGCCTCTGCTCAGCTTGAACATCTTTATGAAGTGAAAACAAAAAACTGACACACTGTTAAACACCTGTGATGCAAAAAAATACTCAAATCTCTGTAGATACATCAAGTACGGTATTATAATAAAAACTACTGACTGCTCATACATGTTTAATTCAAAAACAAAGTAAGCAAAGTTATGACGACTTTCTGGCAAGTTTTGTTAAAAAACATTTTCTGAAAATACTAAGTGAAATACTGGTTGCTGGAAAACAATTTCTCATAATCTGGACTGTTCAACAATCCCAAAGCAAAGGAAGATCTGAGGGATGACTAAATGCCTCACTTACGCTGAGTTCACCCTCTGCTGCATCGCCCTCCTGTGTCCCGTATAGTCTCACAAGGTGCACCCACTCCACAAATATCGCTGTTCTTCTGGTAAAAAGTGCGAGCAGAGAAAATACATTTCTAGATCCATACGAGGCATTAGGATGTTTCCCAGCTGAAGCCCTGATACAGTCATCTCCTGTAGTTAGGACGAATGTGCAACATCCAAGGAAGACAACCAGAAGGATGCAATGACGCAAACAGATATTTATACATTTAAATGATAAATTTGCCCACCTAATTTGAGAATTGCATTTTGTCTTGTAATATTTTAGAAGCCATTTAAATGAAAATAAAGTTTTAAAAAAGGACACTAGTTAATCTTTCAGCTGCTGAGGCACAATATAGCCATCTGCTATGTGCTCTCACTTAATCCTGCTCTGACTTTCTCCTACTCTCCACTTTCTCTCTCATAAAAAGCACACATCTTAAGCAAGCTGCCTATTGGTTTCTCAAGCACAAGGACATATTGGTAGGGAGTGGCAAATGAGCACAAACAGAATTGCTGTATACATGATTAAAAAAAACACTAAGACAATCTTGTGATTTATCACTTCCAGTGATTTATTGTTGTAATATCACAGAATTATGTTTAAACTTTAAAACATGCAATCATATGAAACCTGTGCATCTTAAGGTTGCCAGACGGTTTCAATCTCACTCCAAGTATTAACTTGGCAAATGACTAAATGTCAATGCTTTCAGAGCAAATATTGTTTTGGGTTTATGCTCTAACCAATCAACCAAAAAGCCCTTTCTCAAACTGTGATCCTTTGAACATTTACTTGATGTTGTGTGTTTATGTTTCCACAACAGATAAAAAAAGGCTGAAAACTGGCTGAGAACAGATGAAATCTGGGATGGCTTTCATGAATGGTAGCATTTAGATTTGCGCCTAAGTTTGTTTTTTAATAATTAAGTTTGTCAAATTCCTAATCAATTATTTAATTAAGATGACAAGGACTATTATGAATATTTTAGTTTTGAAATAAAAGTAAAAACACATTTTACACACCCCAATAAATGAATCAGACCCAAACCAGATTAAGATAAGATCACCATCACACATTTCTTTGTGCAGGAAAATCTGACAATACAGAGCAGACTTCCTATAGCTTATGATAGCAAAGAGTCATCTATGAATCCTAAACAGTGTTTTGCCTAAATGCAAACTAGATATCTAATACCTAGACACAACTACAGGAACATAAGCCAACATCTCAGTTTTCTTGCTGTGAGAAAGCTATTCTGAAATAACACCAATACATATATGATAAGCTTCACTGTCATCTGTCCAACCAATATCCCTCCAAAGTTTTGTTTTATTTTAGAAGCACAAAAAGAGACACTTTGGTGCTTTTCTGAGTAGCCATTTTCAGTAGATGATAAATTGTAATACAATATAATTAGAAATACTCAATTTATTGTCCGTCTTCACTCATTTTATACCATAAATGAAAAGATTCTAAAATATTTTTGTTATTTTTAATATTAACAACATTTCAATTTGTCAATACTGAAACTGTACATTTATTTAACAAGTGTATTGCAATCTTATTAAGCTACTCTTGGCCAACTGAATGTAAAGTAAGTGGTGCAATGATATTGCCCTTTTTTACAAAAGTAAATAGTACTGTATGTAGAGTGCAAACAATTTAATAGTTTTTTACATAAATGGATGAATAACACTTTGTAAAAGCTCTTTGCAGAATTAGAATTAGGTTAAAAGTGCACTATACAACTGCATACCCTGTAACTTATGTAAACCTAATTAAATAGAAAAAAAAATCAAACTCTTGGGGCTTGACATACAACACTAGCTGCTTTTGAGAACCTTGCTAAGGCCACAATGAATGGCTCAGACATTTTGAAAACAGGATGCACAAGAGAAAAGACATGGCAATGTGAGTATTGGTAGGGCATGACAGGACATTTTGTAACACAGTAAAAATGCATGAAATCTTTAGGCTTAACTTATCAATGCAAATTAGTCTCCAATGAAAGGTTTGGTTGGTATTTTAGTCAATAGAGCTAGTAAATGATCTATAAACCAATGCATAAATTGCTACAATAGCTAGGAAACTGAAAAGTATTTGTGTGGCAAAGTACAGAGAAGAATACTGCTTATTTTGTCTACAAACATTAAGCAAAGTAATGATTTACAGTAACTTTAAAATTCATTTGCTGTGCTCACCAGTCAAACAACTGAGTATTAACTCATCTAGTCTACTTAATACAATCCTAACATGTTATAAAAGTGTTAACATTTTTGCTAAACAGAAAAGTTTCCATTGGTGAAACAGTAAAATATGGCCACATATGTGATCTATGTACTGGACTCTCAGACCCACTCCCTCTCTACCATACTTCAGAAAGAGGAGTTTGGTAGTGTTGGTGCAAAATATGGTCACAACAATGTTTCTACAGCCAACTTACAAATCTGATAAACTCATTCACACAGATGCTGATCTTCAAATCCAACTTTTCTTTCCTCTTTTTCCTTCCTCTTAGCACCACCTCCTCAGGGAAGCCCTTTATGACTTAAACCCCTCTAATCTTCGTGGAAACTCAAAATCAGCCACTCATTTCCCAATGTGTTGTTTGTTTAAGCTCTGGCACAGGGCCATATGTTTCAGGAGGCACACACACACTTAAGCATAAACGACATGATGAGTAGAGTGAAACTTTGATTTTTTTTAAGACATAATGCCATGCATATTTGGGGCTCCGTGTTGCTTTAGTGGCTATCACTACCCCTTTATAGCTGGGGCTTTTCTGTATAGAGTTTGAATGCTTTACCTGTGTGAGTTGTTCTACAGCCGGAGACAAACTGCAACAAATCTTAGTTTTCTATGTCTAATCGGGGTACAAAAAATGAAGGCACGGGACCAGTACCACCTATACTTTGTTTGCACAACTCACATTAGATAATGACAGATTCTGCACATAGTTCAACAGCCAGTTGGTTTAGCTATTTTAAACTAAAGGAGGGCAGTAACAGACATTACAAGGAGGTCAAAGTGTAAAAACAAAGCAATTTTTTTTCTAATGGGACTTCCTTCATTACTGCAGCAGAGCAAAACTAAAAGACAAACAAAATCACCAAAACAAGCAAGAACAGCTAGCAGCTAGTATATATATATATTTTTACCATATTAATAAAATTGGCCTCAACCAGTGGCAACAGGTTACAAAAACAAAATTTGCAAAAACAGCAGGGCAAACAGAACAACTCTGGAAACACTGAGGGCACTTAGATGTGCATTACAATTATTGCTTGTAGTTTCATTCAGAATTTTACTTTGGTTGATTTTCAACCTAGGGATGTCTGATAAAACATCAAAAACAAAACTATTCAGGTCTAAATTTAAAACACAAAACAATAAAACAAAAGAAAGACAGACTTTGTGTTTCAATCTGTCAACACATCCACACCAGTCAGGTTAATGCAAAAGATTCTCAGTTTCCATAAAATCTTTTAGGTATGTATACTCTGTCACAACTTCATGTAACTTTATGATAACAAAAACTTAAACATTTGTAAATCAGTCTTCTACTTTTTTACAATTGTTTTTACTACAAACAAGAAGCTTGTGTTGTTTTAGTGTCTTGTTGAAGTTAAATAAATACAGCAGGAAAATGAAAAGATAAATTTTAATTCCTTCTCCTGAGTAAAATTACATGTGTTGATTACCACTGAAAACCAACTTCAATTCTCTCATTTCAAAACTGCAGTTTACATTGTATTTTAAACAAGTCACACAAATTTTAGAACGCCAACTGGTAAAATGCACTCCTTCCACCTTCCCTGTAATCTGACAGGGCAATATAAAACAGCTTCTAAAATAAAAGCTGAATCCACAGACCAAGCACAGTCACTTCCATATATCACAGTAAAAACTGAAAATGACAAAGATCAGCAGTTCTTTAATGAGACTGAAACAAATGGGAGAGGCTAATTTAAGATCTATCAAAGCTAGCACATGCGTAGGTTTTGCCATTTGCTTGTTTTTATGCCTTGCAATTTTATAAAATCATCTAGTTACTTAATACTCATAGGGTGCAGTAATGTTACAATCAAAAAGTTTTAAAGATACTTTGCTTTATGCTTGCTCCTCTTCAATCAAAAACAAAGTATTGATCTATAGTAATAGTATGTATTTTGAAGAAACTGAAGAGGATGTTAATAAACAGCAATTGCACAATATTTTTCTTCTAAATTACTTCTACTTCTCTAGCATGATAAAGCACATTAAAAAAAAACGTTAACTTGGGTTATTTTATAGGGCAGTGCAAAAATGAGGCCTTAGGTAATCAAGCATGTAAAACAGTATTAAGGTTGGCAGGATGACTTCATGACTGCTAGATACTTTTATGCAAGTGTTCTTGGCGCTTTTGTTATGACCAAGCCCATGATGCAGGCATGACAGAACAGGTTGCTAATGGAACTGAAGAGGTTAAAGATGCTACTCACCTTGATGACATGCACTAACAAGACTGAATAAAATGTATGTCATGACCTATTGCAATGTTGACTTTCAGCTGGATCATTTAGTAGCAGATAATGACTGAGAATATTGCATTCACACTTACATAATTTTTACATTCACACAAGTTTTTTTTTTATACTATACAACTAATATTTTGTATCTACAAGAATAAGAGTTCTACTGAAGTGTTACAAAGAGAATGAATATTAGAAACAGGGCAATATTTGAGGATTTTACTTCTAACAGTTTCTTCACAAATATTACAGAAGTAATTGGAAACATGCAATTTGAATAAATATTACAAATGTGTTCATTTCTACAAAACTGTCAATATTTACAAAATACACAAAATTTTACGTAATACTGATTCAGATTGACATAAAATGTCAAAGTGTTATTATCAAGCCACTAGGCATCTTTTATGTTACCATTTTTATTTTGTTTGTCAGCTGCTACAATTCTTTGAAAAGAAAGTAATAGGCACGTGGCTAATAATATTTTCAAAGTATATGCAAATTATAAAAAATATTACCAGAACACAGCAGTTATTTCTGCATCATTGATAAAATTACTTGAGGACACATTTTACTCAAACAAATTGCAAATCACTGAATCAGTGGGACCTGATGCCACTAAACAATAGCATGTTCCGATAAAACAAATTGGCTCCTGTTCCTCTACTGATTGTCAGTAAGGAACACAATGTAGTATCATTACACAACCAATAACATTTAAAATTTGTTTATTTTTTAGATGCTTTTGTTTAGTTTTTGATGTCCCCATTTTAGTTCAAAACCGAAGGTAAATTAAAAGTAAATGACAGTTAAAGAAAAATCTACACATGCTAAAACAAAGTTTCTGACCTGCTATAAAAAGATATCAATTGTAAGAAAACTTGTAGCTCATCTTACTAACATGCAAGATGAGCAAAATCTAATTTGTAAGCATCAACATCCATTTTCCTTGTGGTGTACTTACTGGTTGGAGGGAGGCGCAGAGAGGGGAAACTCCACCTCGTCTTCCTCCTGTTCCTGCCAATCCTGTACGTCGGTATCTTCCAGGGTGCTGCCGAGAACCCCACAGCCTAAAGAGGCAAGAGGCGGTGGTGGCAGTGGAGGGAAGACAGTGGGGTCATCTGGGCCCGTTGATGTGGGTGAAATCCGACTAATTGGACCCTCCGAGGTGGGAGAATAGTTCATGCCGCCCACAGTCCCTGAGTTTGTTCCTTGAAAGCCGGGCTGTCCACCTCCAGTTCCGCCACTCCCTATGACGGACAGTGCTGGTCCCGTCACATCCCCACTAGCCATGGGATAGATCATGTTCATGTCGGGAAGTGAGTCCGGAGACGTGTTTGAATGCTGGCGGACGGCTGGTGATGTTGGCCCTTGTCCCAGATCAGTGACTCGCATTCTACTCGGCTTCAGATAGTAAGGAAAAGGGGCTGTCTCAGGGCCTCCTCCTCCACCTACCACCCCTGTCTCTGTCGTGACCGAACCCGTCGTCTCTTCACTGCTGACCTCTGCAGCCATCATGTTTAAAAAATACGTAGAGGG
Source organism: Millerichthys robustus (assembly GCA_034783495.1). Taxonomy (NCBI): domain Eukaryota; kingdom Metazoa; phylum Chordata; class Actinopteri; order Cyprinodontiformes; family Rivulidae; genus Millerichthys; species Millerichthys robustus. The sequence continues at coordinate 10,240,344 of JAVKLF010000001.1, forward strand.
GAAAAGTCCAGAAGGGAACTTGCCCTTCCCCTCTGTTCTCAAAAAAATTCGTCAGTGTTTGGGCTTCGGAGAAGCAACACAAAAACTTTCTCACAATCACGTTCAGCTAGCAAGCTAACGTTAGCCAACAGCTAACTTAGCTCACTTAGCTTTACAAGGCATTCGCTCGCCACAAGACAGTCGAGCTAACACCTAGCAGCCTCGAAACACTTGATGAGTTCTTGTTGGCTATGTCTTCATTGTTTCCTGAGTTTAAAGTTCACACAATTTAAACATGCGCAATATGTTCTGAATAATTTGTTTGTTTGAATTATATTTGCACCTCACCCGCCGAACCAGGCAGACCACTTATCAAGGAGCGTTGTTTTATTGTCACTGTAGAGTGTAATCCCCGTCTCTTTTTCCAGTGTTGTTGTTTTCTTTCGTTCAGAGTTCGGTGTCGTCTCAACAAGTCAAGAGACCGCAAACAATCGAACCTTGTCGTCTATATCCATAGAACGATGACTCCTTCTATAACAATCGCTTTAATAAATAAAGTTTGTTTTTCTTGAGAGTGCAGTCCAAGCTCGCTTCAAATTTCTGGGTTTCAGGGCTGGTGGCTTCTTGTCCGTTCACTCTGCTGCGCCGCTTTTTTCTCCCCTCCCTCTCTGCCCCTCTTCTTCTCCAATCACCGAGCAGACACGGCTAATGGAGCGCAGAGCGGCACCGCTTCATTAAATGACCTCTGCACTCGTTTCCTCTTCCCTGACAATTATATTTTGGAATATAATGAAAATAAAATCAATCTCCCGTTTTTTTCATTTTGCAAATAGTTACCAGGTTTGGGCCAGAGTTTTCATTAGCCATTTAGCACTAATCATGCGTGCACTCCCTAATTATAAATGTGTTGTTTGTTCCAGTTATGACAGCAGTGTTCACCCACACCCTTGTGATGATAAAAGAATAAACTCATTATTCCACAAAAATTATTTTTGCCGTCTCAAGATAATGAGGTTTGTCATCCTTGCTAAATTAGCCATAGGTCACTGTTTTTCAATCGTTTCCAGTCATGTCCACCAGGCAGCTGCTATCACGATTCCGCCTCTGCACTGTTTGGTTCCTGAACAACTGGCACCATAAAAAATGATATTTTGATGTTCATTCTTTTCTCATAGCTCACTGAAGATTGCCCAATGTCTATGCAGTAGGCTATATCAATCTAGTCTCTTGTTGCCTTTGTCTATAGGCTACCACAATTTAACAAACTAGGGAATAACCAACACTCCATCTTGTCTTTTTTCTTATAGATTATTGATTGACTGACATAAAAAGACAGTACTATATCTCAGAAGGATGCATACCAGTTGGCCACTCTTTTATGTTCATGTTTCTTTTCTTGATTGCTAAAATCCAGGATTCCCTCTATGTTTTGTGACACAGAAGGCCAGTGATGTGTGAAATCTAAAACCTGACACTGACTAGGCTTATCGGCATTACATTGTTTGACACACACTTGTAACCACACAAACAAATATTAACCCTGTATTCATACAACAGAGCATGCTTATGAAAATATTTTTTTGTATCAGTACTATTTGGATATGAGTTAAGTGTCATTGCTTCAGCGGTTCTGAGCTCTTAACCGACCTTATATGATGTTGTTATCTGAGGGACTGTGTTCATCATCTATCACTGCTTGGTAGTGCAACAGTGGATCCTCCCAGATTGGATCTAATAAGATTGCAGACAGGATGCAGCTTATTATTTTTCCTCTACAGACAAAAAATATGAGAAGACTGTCATCATACCTGCTCTTAAGTGCATCACATGTCTAAAATTCAACAGACTGTGAAGTGACCAAGTGAAATTCTTACACAAATAACTTAAATACTGTTTATAACTGGTTTGGGTGAGTAAAATCTTAACTCAGGAGTTTATTGGTTGTTTCCAAATGTGTTCTGGTTTTATCTGCACCTGTCCACACCCTCATGTATTTGAATACTCTTATTGTATCTCAGCCCATCTGTGTGTTAGAGAATGAAACTGTGCTAGTGCTGACAGACTGTCAAAGGAAGAGGAAATAAAAAAGCGTGTGAAGGAGAATGAAAGGGCAGCAAGGCTGTTCTGCTCTGTTTTACCATAACCATATTGTCAAAGGATGGTAACTGATGGGAGTACCATGGGAGCCTGGCTTGGTGTCAACTGAGGGCGCCCATCCATATTCATTATCGTATTATTGTAACACTTCATTACCCTCAAAGGCAGGCTGGGAAAATTTCCAGCCTCCTGTGTTTGAAGACAATTTTGTGTGTGTTTTTCTTGTTTCCTGTGAAATTAGGTAGCTACATTGTGTTTTAATTCATATTTATGAAAAGCTTGTTTGTTGTCATGCAATAAAAGATAAGTAAGCAATGCTTTGTTGCAATTAATTGTTAGTTATTTGTATATTGAGAGCTCATTACCATATATGAGGGAATGCCTGGCCATGCTACTACAGGAACTGAATGGTTTAAGTTGCTGCTGATCATCCTATGTGGTTAAGGTGTCTAAAGCTACAGCAGCACCCAGTGTGACCCACAGATAGACTTCCTTCCTTTGGCACTCATTTTGTTGTTCTTGTCATACACAATCCAAACACAACAACTTTTTGATTTAATCAGTCTTCAAGCCAAATTAAGGAATTTTTATGAAGTCTCATTTATGTGCCCAGATGACGAGTGTTCGGGGTGAACCAGAACATGTGGGTGTTCCAAACTCCTTGATGGGTTGGGTGCACTTGCTTTCACACTCAAGACCCTCTCAATGAGTGTACTTGTAGTCATCTCAGGACTTATATGAATAATTCACTGGATTACCACGAAAGTGGTGGGGGGAAAAAATGGATGTGAGTGCCACACAGATGGATAGCGTGAGCAGAGCTGGAGTTGAAGGATGGTTTTCTAGAATTACTTTCATGATATTTCTGAAACTTTTCCATAGCCAATGGATGCTTAAAGTTTAATGCAAGCTGTGAATTTTAACATGATGACATGAAATTTTAAGAAGCTATCTAAAATGCAACTTTGGATGAACATGTTTCCATATATCTTACTGTAGTGTTTGAATTTTATTATATACACATCAAATTACATTAAAATAATTGTTGGACATTAAGGTGACATGCAATTTCCCAACTACATACTCAAAATACACCTAATATAAGCTGTTGTTTCTTTCTTTTGCTTTTTCTGTGGTCTATTTATTTCACTTCATTTCCTACAAGTGTATTATGTTTAAAGGAAGCAACAGGTTCTTGTCTTGCTGATGCGTGTCATGAAGCAAAAATGAATACTGTTTAAAATAAACAGAAGTAAGATAGGCTGCAATTGGCTGTTGCATTTGTTTTTGTCTCTGCACACTTGTCCTTCGAATTCATACTGCATTATATATATCTTTTGAGGTTAATGTGCTCTTTTGTGGTTGGTGGTAATACCCTTCCAACATTCCTCAGAAGAGTTGGTGGAAATGTAAGGTATTTGTGCTTTTTATTGAATAACTACTGGTTGTGTATTTCATCGTGTGCATCTATAAATACATTTTAATGACAGAGGCACTAAAAGTGACATTCATTTTATTTCTGCAATGTCAAACATCAAAAGTCCTCTTCCATGTATTACCATTTCTTTTTGACACCCACAGCGGCTACTAGACACCGACTAGAAACTCACGCCCTTCCACTGCAGCCAAGAGGGCTGATTTTTCACCATCTTTTTTTCAGAGTAAGTGGGGGAGTTTGCAGCTGCTTCTCAAACACACATATGGATTGGGTGGTGGTTAGAAAGGGGTGGGTGGATAGCGTGCACATGGTTCCCTCAGTCACATTTTTTGATAGGGCCTGAAAAAGAAAATGGACTAATTTTGCATGCTCATCTTATTAAATTATAAAATGTCAACGACTGTGGCAACATAGAAGTAGGTTTTTTTTGTGGTTAATTTCACACCACACTTCTTGAATGTGATTGCAGCAGCATCATCCTCTAAATGTCATTGTCACAGTTCTGCAGCGTTCTAAAGGCAACAAAATAACAGCTCTGACACACCTATTTAGTCTTAAATAGAGAAAGAAAATATATTTTAATGAAGCTCTAGAAAATTTTACTAACAAAAATCAACACCATTTTTCTGTCTTTTTTCCACCTGTTTCTTCTTTTCAAAAAAGACACTTTCAAATAAACATTTGAGTTTTTTGTGTGTGTTTTTTAATTCACATTAGTTGTCAAATCTTATTTAGTATGATGGCAGCGTTCTTATTCTTCTTTATTTTGTTGTTGTTATTTTGTTTTTGTTTTATTACAAATAACTTCATTAAGGTCATGTGTGAGACAATACAATACAAGCCAAAACAATGTGACACACGATAGTACTTAATACATTGTGATACTGTACAAAACTGTAAAATGCAATAGGAAATGATGTAATGTATAAATCAACATTACATTACAAAACAATATGCAACAACACAACACAAAGGTTATATATAGATATACTGATTCTTTAAATAGACTAGTTTACTGGGCACCCATTCAGTCACTTGTCATGCTCACAACTTCACATTTTATATGACAATACAATTTCACTTGTTCTGGAGGATAGATATTTAAAAAAAAAACTGATTGCAAATGGGGAAATGAGTGATGAAGACATTTTACTGTATTAAAATGCACTGTGTGGCTTGGTGCCCATGTTTGAGGTTAATCATCAGATTATTTCACCCTGGCACCAGTGGGCTGGGTGGTTACTTTTCCCGTCAGGGGATGCCATGAAAGATGGACAGAAGCTCTCCTCTGGTGTGTGTGTGTGTGTGTGTGTGTTTGTCATTAAAGGCACTTCCTGTAAAAAAAAAAAAAAAAAGAAAACAAGAAAATACTTAAAGTATCAGAGCCATAAAACTAAAATGGTCAACAAATTCAAGACACTGCATGCAAACTAATACTATTCATACTATTATTATGCACCTATTATATGTAGTGCATAGGAAGAAACAAACATGATAGTTTGTAAATATTGTCTAAAGCTCATTTTTACAAATCAACGTTCATGTTCGGAGTTTTAGAGTCCATATGTCAAATTGTCTTGCCTCACAATGACATATTACAACAGACTATTGGAGTCCTTTGTGGTTTGGTCCGGCGCTGTTGTCCATTGGTTGGCTGTGTCAGGTTAGATGAGTCACTGCCTAAATGAGGTTATCCTATCCATTCAGATATGCAGACAGAAACCAGAAGCTGCTCACAGCCCAGCCTATTTTGTCAGCAGCTGAGACATAACACATCCTATCCTATCTAACTGCATGACATCATTTTCACTTCTGTATTTTATAGCTAGATGTCTGTGAGGGGTTATTGTTTCTCTGCCTATTAACACCAATGTTTCTCTTTTAGCCATTACTTGAATGTAGCTGCTACTTTCTTCTAATTCTATCAGCCATGTTCTTCTGTGTTTCCTTTACAAGTTGCCTCTCAATCAGCAAAATCATTTTTCTTCACTCTTTTGTCAGCCTCTGTGTGTCCCTTCTGTTCTTCCTGCCTGCCTGTCTCACCTCCTCTCCGGCTCACCCTCCCTCCGGAGGCGGCGCAAACATGTGCATGGCAATCTGCAGCCTCAGTGCTCCACCATGTCCTCAGGACTCTCTACCACCCTGTACCCTCCCCCTGTGCTTTTAGGCCCTTCTGTTTAATGCATGAGCTTCCTGTGGCTTCTGTCATGTCTCATCGGTGCCACAGGAAGGCACACTGTAAATAATGGAGCATCCCCAAAGATATGTTCAATGCTGACTGTCGCAGCAGTGCACCAAATGCTCCCATGAAGAAGACAGGGCAGTAGTTTTTTCTTTATTTTCTGTTTGGGGCCTTTCTAACACAAATCTTATGCTTATCATTATTGTGATTTTTAAAAAAATATACAAGTAAGGCAACCATAACATTTTTATTACAAAGATTTTGTCTTTTGCAGAAAATATGTAAACAAAGTCATAAATAAAACCAACCAACACAATTCATTTATGTTCTTTTTTATTTTAAATGAATAATATTCCTCATTTACTTTTGTTGTATTCACATCATTTCATTTCCATTTATGGTTTTATGTACTGCACCTCATTCAAACAGCTTTTTATTAGGCAAGTTTAATGTCTCCTCACAGCTACCGACTTTATTATCCCCTCTGGGTGCTTTATTGACAAAATTTACCACAAAGGTAGAACTTCTTTTCCTAAACCCAAATAGTAGTAGAAATAGATCAATTTTATTGTGAGGCATTATGAGAAACCAGGGTATAGCAGTAAAGAGGCAAGAGCTTCATTCTCACAGGACAGACTGTTGGAGGCAAGGCCTGCCTGTTAAATAGCTCTGTTGCACAAATAAAACAAAGATGACCACTGAACCACTGCCCACTAAACAGTGTTTGATTAAATTCTCAGAAAGTATTCACTGGATGTGCAGCTGCAACGGATTAACTTTTGGAGTCAACTGCATTCAAGATGGCTGCTGAAACTGAGCAATCTTAACCATCACAAAAATAGCTAAACCTCAGCCAGTTTTACAGATAGAGCTAAATGTTGGTGAGGTAGTAATTAACAATATAGAACTATGATCAAATATGCGAGGGCAGAATTTGGTTTGTTCGCCTCTCTTGTTTTTCCACATAATTGTGTGTGTACTGCCCACACAAGCACACTATTTGCACAGTAGGCACTTATATGTGTTTTACTTATTTTATTTAAATATTTATTCTGCATTTGGCCACGGTCTTATCTTCCTCTTTCTGAACATGCGTGGGAGTCAAACTCAGTGTGACAAACAGTACCCGCTTTGTCCCAGTTATGAAGGCTTGGTTTTAGATTCAAGGTTGCAATGAGAGTTTTTTTTATATATAAAAAAAGGTTTAAGAACTGGTATGCATATAATTACAACACTCCTTGGGATAAGTTCCACCTGTGTGGCCTGAAATTTCCAGTCTTATGTGTTTACTTGAAATAAAAGTTTGGTTTAGTTAATTCACTGTCATTTACAGGGCATTAAATGCATGTTTTTGGTTGTCAGGGTTGTCCTACAAACCAGCAGATACTTGAAAAACATGCTGAGAGAAAAAAACAAAACAGAAATGGTCTAATAGGCTTGACAAGTCTGTCAGGGTTAAGACCAGGAGACAGTGTTTTATACTCTTCACTGCTGCTTCTGAGATGTCACAAAAAAACAGTTTCCTCAACAGCTTAAATTAATAATCTCAAGAGGAGAGAATCATTAAAATAAATATTACTTAATCAAAACGAACCATTAAATGTGCTTAATAAAGATTCGATTTGTCTGGATAAAATCTCAGGTTGATATTGACTTAATTGATGATCATTATGTTGATTTATTTTGTTGTACAGAACAGTGCTGTATAGGAGGATCATATTAACATTAATAATTTAACTCCCCCTAGCTATTTAAATTTTTACATGCCTCAAACTGCAGTCTGAGTAAAATAGCTAAATAAATGAGTAATTGAATAAAAGATAACTTTCCAGTTAGGTTTACCTGGTCCTGGACCCAACATTGTTCATATTCGTTTTGAGGCGTTAGCCTTCAGCCTTTCCAACTCAAAGCAAAAAGAACTGAAGCATTTTATTGATTTTATTTTGTATATATTTTTTCTGTGTTTGTTTTTGGTAATGTAATGTCACCTAAAACCTAAACATCTTACTGATATTTCCATCTGACACTATTTTGTCTACAAACTTGCTTCTTTATCACTGACTGTTGATTAAAAGTTTTTTAGCTCCTCGCCAACATCCTTTGAACAGAATAACTAAATTGTGATTTTGATTTTAGGCTTCCGAAGGTAACATACTCTTTAAATTGTCATATAGTTTTTAAGATCACTTCGGTTAAAGAGGTCTTTATCAAAGACAATTTCAGTTTTCCAGTGAAGCCCTTAGCATTGTTCTGGTAAACAAGAAGGAAGCTATCGCTCTAAATAAACTGAATGCAGCAAAGTAAATTTAGATTAAAGAACATCTTCCATGATCCATCAGCAGCGTGCTCAGAGGCTGGAGGTGAATGTTTTTTTTTATCTAGCTGGGCAAAATTCTGCTGAAGTTGATGTAAAAAACTGCGCTCCTTGCAGTGTGATGAAGTTGGTTTCACAGCAGAGCAGCTCCCATGGGCTGCAGTGTGTAATACTGTCGCTGCTCGATTTTGTGTTAAGTGGAGGAACAATGGTGGATTAGACACCACAGTGAAAAATGAGGGCACTCCAGGTGAGAAAATCTGGGGCAAACCATTAGACTGAGAGAGATATTCATCCTCTGTGCTTAATCCACTATTATTATAAGGAATAAGGAGTGAGAAAAATCCATAATTTTATATATAGCATCGTTTAAATCTGAGCTCGTTTTCCTGTGACGTGTCATCCCATAGATTTTTGCTAAAAATATGTCCATTACCAATTTAGAGTCAACGTTTTGTGTCTGTTAGCAAAATATCTGATGAACCAGATTTTATTGAAACGACCAGAAAATCTTTGGTGGCAGTACATTTACAAATTCAAAACTTTTGGACTCATCCCAATTCAAGATGGCGGCCACAGCTAACTGATCTTAGAAAACACAAAGTTACCTGCAATTCAGACAGTTTCACAAATATTATGGTACAATTTGGTGTGGTAGTAGCTGAGAGTCAGTTAACCCAAATTCTCAAAATATGACATTTTATGATATTGCATGAGATTGCACATTAAGGTATTTTTAAAGTTTGACCATGACTGTCATTTCTCAACATGAGCCCATCTACAGAATTAAAGGCGACATGAGTTCATTTAATGTATGCCAGGCCTTTTATTTTTTATTTTTCATGAACTGAGCCAAGCATCTCTGGAATTGTTTTGTATAATAAGGTTGTTGATGATGATGATGTAACTAAACTAATTTGGACTGAAAAAGGCCTGCAGCAAGAAGCTTAAACGGTGCCAACCTCCTTTAGATCTAATAGGAGTAGTTTTTTGCTCCAGGTTAAAACTTGTTTGGCAAGAAATTTAAAAATACAACATGGCCTAGTTAACGTCTGTGACAACGTATGTGAAGTGCCACTTATAAAACAGCTGTAACAGCCACTGTTTCCTTGTTGTTGCAGTACTTCTTGAAACTTAAAACGTTGGGCCCTTTGGCATGTCTTGAAAAGTACCAGGTCAGGAATGTTTACAAAAACACTTGCTATAAACTTTAATGTGATGTTCTGTGCACATGTCTGAGCCTCTTCCTTATGTCCCTCCTTTATATTAATTAAATTTTTTTTAGAAAGGCAGTTCAGCTTTTTCAGGAGGAAGTATGTTTTTATCATTACTGGTGAGACAGGAACCATTTTATTGCTTTATTTTTTTTCATTGGGCTTCACAAAACCAAAAAGATGATGACTACAGTATATGCAATTTTAAGCTGTCCATTCTATTTCCCTTTAACTACAATAACACCCTATACATTTATAATCAAGGCCTGAGCAGATATTTACACAATTAAAAATCTGTGGGGCATGAATCAAAATATTTTTCTCTTTTGTTTCAGGGATGTGGAAAGTGATGATCAAGCTATTCAAACTGAACATAAGTGACAGATGCATGTCTGTGATAGAAGACCACATGAAATGGCCCTGAGCAAAGACAGCTGCTGCCGCCTTCTGCCCTGCATATGCAAAAATAGACTGACAGGCAGATACTTGTTTTTGGTTTTTTTAAGTATTTCTTTGTATATATCCTCTGGCCACTGGCTCCCAAATGCCTCCTTATAAGTGCCATAATGAGACGTAAAGCTCTGCAGTCAGTCCTGATGCATCAGGAGGCCCACTGTAAATCTGAGCTTAGTTTTATGCCCCATCCCATTGAGACAGGCTTATGAAAGAGCATAATGCACTAGCAAAACTAAAAAGCAAACGCCGGGCTATTCTTGGAACGGCAGGGCCGAGCCTGGTGTAAAGGGGAAATAAAAGATTGATTTTGTCATTCATCATAAGATTAAGGTCAAATTGTTCTGAAAATACATTTCACAATGTTCTATGGTTAAGAGGAAATTGTCATTGTAAAGCAAAAGCAAATTGGATATATAGACTGATTTTAGCTATACTTAATACCAGGGCTTTAGCAATTTGTGTCGATTGTAGTAATAATAAAATAATAACAATTAAATAAAGCTGGCTGAAGGTTATCATTTATTTTCAGATCTCTGTTGAAATTTGATGCCAGAGACAAGACATTATGAGGAGTAAGTGCCCTCTTCTGGTTAAAGCAGGCAACCACAAAAAAACCAACAAATAAATGTTTGTTTATTTATTTATTTATTTCTATTTTTGAGTGTGTTTTTAAAACTAAAACAAAAAAAAATAAGGTAAATTAACACACTATTCATCTGCAGACAATTACATGGTGGTCAGGTGTGTTTTGTTTTTATTATTTTTCAAAGAAAATGTCCACAGTTTTTCTTCACAATGCCCCTGTTCATGCCACAACAATGCTCTCAATCACAGATTTGATGTCAGATTGAGCCACATGGAGAGGAGCCAGCACACACACCAACCCCACCATGTGTTCTGATGGGCTGACACAGAGATGGGAACACAGAGGGCCTCTGTCGCTGGTAAAACAAGTAGGCAGGGTACACAGGCTCACAATTTCACTTTTTTTGTATCAGCAGCAACCATGCCAAACAAGAGTGCCTTTGTCAGACCAAAAGATGGCACTGTAGCATCAAATTGTACAATAAGAGAAACAAGTATACACATATCCATTAGGGGACATGTCACACACTTTTTGTCGCTAACAGAAGTGGAAGATGTGGGCTGGAACAGAAAGTAAATGCATCTGAATGTTTCAAACATTAGTCTAAGAGCAATAAGATATTCTTAAATATAAAAACCCCCATCTAACTAAACATATGGTGCAATGCAAAACTGATACAAACCATCTGCGGGTACTGTTCAAATACAAAATACATTCAAATATTCAGCTCAAGCAAGCAAAACATGTGACCTAAAATCCTTTTTTTTCTTCTGCTCTCATGTTTTAGGAACAATGAGAAACAAAGGACGGGCATTACAACCTTGCTGTTTGGCTCATGCTGGCATGCAGTCCCTATTGCCTGCTTCACACAGTTGTAAATAAAAGGTAATTGTGCAAAAAGCTCAATTAGACACCATAAATCCTGTTTACGGCTTACGGGTTTTATACAGGGACACTTAATCATTACACAAAGGATGAACCATTTTATGTTTGTGTGTGTGTCTGAGACTTTGTGTGTACTGCTCACCACAAACATTTCTCTTTTGGACATGCAAAACTACAGAGCACATTACATGCAGAAAACAAATTCTTTTCCACTCCCTGTGCAGATATGACATGTAGCCGTACAGCAGCAGATGCTGAAATTACTTTGAAAGAAAGAAGTTGGAACAATAATTCATTTCATTTTTTAAATCTAGGTGTGTATGAAAGGGATGTAGTGGTAGTAAAGATCTTTTGAAGTTACTAAAAGTTTATGAATAATAGATATCTTACCTGTTGTAGATAGCAACCTCACTTTGAAAAAAAGTGTTAAATTCCTTCCAAATTGAAATATGATTGCTTATTCAAAATAAGGGCCAAGTCCAACATAATTTGTTGCCATTAAAAAAATAAATTATAAATAAAAACCAACAACTCCAATTTCAAAATTATTTTGTGCTTCGTGTGAATGCAATTCTTAAACTATTACTCTAATGCACAGGTGTCAAAGTTCAGGCCTCGAGGGCCGCTATCCAGCATGTTTTCCATGTTTCTCTGCTCCAACACACCTGA
>JAVKLF010000001.1:10382460-10393845 GCA_034783495.1 Millerichthys robustus
TGAAGCCAAAAGGACCACATTGTCCGCAAAAAGCAGAGATGAGATCCTAAGGCCACCAAATCGGATCCCCTCAACACTGGGGTTTATACTGGGGTTTGCTTTATATTTGTGTAAATTTGCAGCATTTATTATGTTTTGGTGCAAACAATAATAAAACCAAGTTCTGAAAAGGCATAATATTCTTTTCTTAGCATTTACATCAAATCAGCCTAATAAATGGAAGTTCTAGGAATAATTCACTAAGAAACAAAGAGGTCATTGGTAAAAGTTACCTCAAATTTACAGGTACACTGAAAAATGTGTGCATGTAAAGTAATTTATGTATTGTTTATGCATTGTGTGTTTCAGGGTTACAGGAGTTTGCAGTCTGAGCGTTTCACATGTCTCTCCTGAATGATGTTCTTCTGTTGTTGTGTTTGTTTATATCAAGATGTGTGTTTTTAACACTTCTTTGATAACAGTTAAGACTGAAGACACACGTAACCCACATGTGTGCAATTAATTAAGGCAAAGACGCAGAACAAAGCTGCGGCTTTGCATCTGTTTATCTCTTCATTTGATGGAAGCCCACTGAGATGCATTGTTTCCATGGAGACAAATGTGGGTGGAGGTACAGAGGACTCTGGAGAGACCTTTTCCTGGCTCCAGGTTCTGAAGCTGATGGCCCGGCTTGCATTCTCAGTTAGCGACTGTGTTTGACTTTGCAGAAATATCATTCACAGCATCAAAGTAGATAATTATTCACAACTCACGAGTTACATCTATGAGCAGCATTAATGCTTTCTTTGCACAGCTTCTGCTTCTGCTGAGCTTTGAGTTAATTCAAACTGTGATGGAAATGATAAGAGTTTCAAAAAGAACTTAAGTATCATGTGGTCAAGTCCATCAAACAGCAGCACTTTAAAGCTGCAAATATTCTGATACATTGAGGTTTTGATGATCTCTTCCTAGCCACAGATTTAATTTAGTTTAACTTTTTAAAAGTTTTTATTCTGATCGTATTATTGTAATTGAATAATACAATAAAAATCGATTTATGTCTCATTTTCTGCAGGTTTTCCAGAATAACTGCAAGAATGTGGAGGTAAAGTACCGAGGGGCTACCAGCTTGTTGTATGTGACAGTATCTCTGCATTTGGGAGCTAATCAGACAAAGATTTTAATGAAAACATGAAGCCGAATAGCCTTGTCCTGCAGTTTTCTTAGTTTCCACGGTAGAAAACAAAAGAAACCGTTTTTTGTGTTTGTTTTTGAGCTTTTTTTTTAAACTTACTCTGTTTGAAAATGGCTTTTGGAAAAGAAAAATGTCAGGAGTACTATGTTAAGGAAACTGCAGGAGAAAACTGCAAATCTTCCAATACCCATAGGACTTTCTCAGGCTGACACAGTCACAGCCAATACAGTTCCATGCATAACTATTGAATTATTAAAATATTGCTGTGGGCGTGCCTCACATTTTGTTTGTGAGTGTTCCTGAGTGAGAACAGACAGATATTCCTACACAGCTGTCATGTGGTCATAGGCCTTGTAATACTTGGAATGGAACAAGTTTAGAAGGGGCAGGCAGGCAGGAAATTGACACATTGATCCAAACCTAGACACCAGTGACACTACCATCTCAGTAGCAATTCCAGTTCTGCTTAACCTATTGATCATTTAACAGTTTTTGCTATGGTAGTCAGTGGCTATGAAGAATTTAAACCATAATATTATGTTCATAATCATGTCTTTAAAAATACAGAGAAAACAATTTAAGCACGTTTTATTGTGTTTAACCAAATTTTGCTTTTTTTTTACAATCACATTTTTCATGTGAATTTTCGCATTTCTCTAAAGCTTTTTTTTTATGCGACTTTATGGCAACATGTTGATTTGCACATTTCTACATGTTAGTCATTGACACAATTGTTGAACGCAATTGGATTTTCTAACTCCATCTGAGCTGAAGACTCACTCATTAAATTAATCATTAAACACTACCATTTACAATACAGCAGAACAAGACAGTTTATAATTTGTGACATTTGTTGTTATACCAGTTAAACACTTGCCTCCAATTATTCATTAATTCAGCAGAAATAAAATATGTTTTTTTTCATATGTAAGTAAGTAAATGCTGCGATGTTGATGTGTACTCACTATTAATGAAAGCTTGAAGTAAAACGTCTCCTCTTATTACACTATTTCATTTATTTCCTGCTTTTCCTTCCACAAAGTAACTGAGTGTGCTATTAAGATAAATCATAGTGCCAAGTGAAGAAGAAAAAGGCAATCTAGACTTTATAGATACTTATTACAGGACAGAAACATTAACTTATATTGAGTCAACAAACCTGTGAGGAGAAAAAAAAGCAAAAATGTAATCATTTGACAGTCTCAGGGCCTGAAAGATGGACGGCAAGTTTCTAGATGTAAAAACAGTGGAGTTGGCTGTCACTCATCAACAATTTAGCACATAATTCTAACAGTAAATTTATCTAACACAAGCTCCTTCAACTTAAATGTGTTAACTCAGTCTGTAAATGACCTTTTTTTGTTGTTTGTTTATCAAAATCATTGAAGAATCAACTCTCAATATCTGTCTATTACATCATCTCTAAAAGTCCTGTTCAAATTAGCACATAGTATTTAGCAAAGGATGCAGACACAATTATATAACCCTTTTTAGCTATAGCAATAAAATGCAAACATATATTTTATTAACATGGGTTATCACCTTCTCAGACTGAAGAAGTCTCTTGGAGAAGAAACAAAACGTTTCAACAAAGAAGAACCCCTTCAGAGGACCTACGCAACTCTTTTTTTTCTACCTGGTCTATTAAGATGCATCAGGGCATTTAGTTTGAATAACTGCTGCTTGTATAAATTGAATCTTGTAACAAATGAATAAAGTGAAGTGTTTTGGTTTCAACTTTCACAATCTTGAGAAAAAAAATACAAAAAAGGAGAAAAAACAAATCTGTTAAAGCTTCATGGTGCCATTTGTGCTCTGTGTTTTACTGAAACAATGGCTTAATAAAAGGTTTATAAGCAGTTCAGTGACGCAGGAGGTTTAATTACTGCAAACACTTTAGCATTGTAGCTCATATTACCACTAAAACAATTTATTTTTAAGGCAATGTTGGTACAGGCCAATGAGCCCCATGATTAAATCTACTGCTTAAGCTTAAAAGTCTTAATAGTCTCAAGGCAACTAAGTAATCCACGAAGCTGTGTTCTGGACTCATCAACTTTAAAACAAACCTCTAAAAATTGTTACATTTGAGATCACAGCTGAAAGTGGACAGAGTTATTGAAACTTTAGTACATAATATTCAAAATAACATCTAAATTTTTAAAGAGAAAATATGTCAATTACATTTTTTATATGAATTGTATAAATGATTCTTCAATCAGAGCACAGTTTGATGAATGAGTCAGGCAAGGCTCACACAAGAGCAAATCCAATAAAATGTCTTTTAAAAGAGGCTGTAATTTTTGATTTCTGCATTGCATTCCAGGAGTCGATTTACAGATTATTTATTTTCCTGTTTTAGTGGCTTAAAAATTAGATTTTCATCAGCATAAAAATGGAAACCAGTACCATGCTTCACCATTCACCAAGACTATGTCGACATGAGCAGGAGGAGATGGGACATTAGCTGAATAAAGAGCCCAAACAGCTGGAGGTTGTACGGATTCACCACAGCCCTGTGGCAGTGGGGAAATGGGAAACAACAAACTATTGCCCCTCATATAGGTCGATCAACCAAAGAAAAGCCGATGGAAAAGCTGAGGAGCGACAAGCAACTGTATCTATGAAACCATGTCCAAAACACATGAAAGGATTTTTAAACAAAATTATAGTCGAAGTTGAGAATATTAAGCAGGTCTGGCCACTTTGGAACCAAAGTGCATATTAATGCATAGTTAAGCAGCAGCTTACTCTGAAAATGACCTTCTTCGGGTTGAAGAAATCAGAAAATGTGGTCTATATGGCAGTAGCTTATTTAAAGTAAGGTCTTAATTGGGTTAGCTTTGCTGTAATAATGTGCTTTAGTTGAAAAACAAACTTTAAACAAGATTTATCATCCCTGAAAGGAAAATACTGCCTTTCATACTGCAAATACTACTCAGTGAAAGGTACCATGCACTCACCAACTCACTAAAAAGTACATTTATTTGACAAAATATATCATTGCTATTACAGAAATGTCATTTAACCTAATTTTAATTGCTTATATAGCTAGAAAAAAGCTAACTACATTTACATATTATAGCCATTAATTTGATCAACCTCCCAGCTTTAGAGATGTGATTTAACGCTTAATGTAATCAAGCTCTAAACGTTTGATTAGCTAAATGTACTAAAGACAAATTAAAAGCAAATTTACACTTAAAATAAATCAAACACTTTTCTGAGTTTGTATATGTTTTGTGAGAGGACAGATTAGTTCTGTCCCTAAAAGCTAATAAATAAGAAAAAAAGAAAAGGGAAGATTTTGAGGAGGTTGTTGTTATGATGTGTTTATTGAAATCTTTTAATGACCAAAGTGGTGAAGGAACAGGATGAGAAGCTTTTAAGATAAGTCACAGTGTCACATTATAAAACCCTGTGCCTTTTGCAGGTGAACAGCCTCTTAATTTTTGTAGAAGAAAATAATCTATTTTGATCATTTGCCATTATTGTAGCAATCGGTTTTAAACATTTGTTGGAAATAACAGCAGGTTGGACACTACTTCTTTGTTTCTGTGTGTCAGTGCAGATATATTGTTATAAAATATGGAGTGTGTTTGAATGCCATCAATATTTTGTGAGTAGTGTCCTTTGTTATAACTGGGTACACATAATCTGATTTTGTGCTTGTTAATGAGAACAGGAGATGGTTTTGAAGGGCAGACTGAACATGATATTTGGGACCAGAAGGTCACAGATTTATTTTGCTGACTGGCATGGTCTGACTCCACAATTCATGGCTGAATTTCCCTTGAGAAAGGCAACTAATCCTTCAATAGCCTCTCAGTCCCTGTACCACTGTGATGGGTAAGCAAAATGGAGGAGACAAAGGTGGCATTTATTAACAAAGCATAGGTCAAAATAAGGTAATTAGTCAGAGTGAAAAAAAATTCACAGACATTGGGAAAGGCAAAATCTAGGTTAGATTTATTTCAAAAAAAGGGGTGCATGACACCAAGAAAAACAAAACAAATAGCATAAATGGGAACTAAAATATCTGTCAATCCTAAAAAAATGCAGATTTGGCAATTGAAAGAAAAAAGACAATATATCACTTTTCTTCTGTGTCATGTTCTTCAGTGGATACATCTGAATATTAAGTTTGAAAACATTAACAGTTTCTTAGAAGATTACCAAGACCGTGACATTTACTCAGTGGAACACGGCACACATCACTGTTTTATTCATTCACTACAAACTGACAAAACCACTGCAGAGTGGAACATCAGCAGAACACGGCAGACTTCTCAGCAGCTCCAACCAAATGTCATGATTTCCAAATGTATTTTCAATAAGAAATGATGCTATCTGGAAACTGAGCACTGAACCACAGGTTTAGACAACCACAGTTTGATTGCCCTGGAGAATGTTGGGGTGGAAACAGATGGAATAAGGCACACGACTATGAACTGTGATACTGTGATGGTCACAGAATGGTGCTGAGTTATGTCCCAGTCTATTAGTCGCTATAAAAGCAGAAACCTTTTAAAAGAGTAAAAAAAAATCTGTTTCCGATATGATTGAATTGTTTTTAAATTGTATCTTTATTTTGGCTTTCTTTTTTTTATTTTTAACTCACCAACTACAGAAGTTGTTGCTCCTTAACTGATTTTCAGTCACAGAATGCCCATATGCTTGACATACTGAACATCACAATTATCTCCCAGTCACGATAGCTCAGTTCTGTCTGCAGCCTTAAATTTGGGACAGAACAAAAACAGAAGAGAGAAAGAAGCGTGGCTGCTGGGGAAACATAACTCCACTGTGTCCCACTAGTGAGAGATGGAGACGAAAAGAAGATACAATGCAATATTCTCTTTGGAATTAATTCACTGTCTCTTCTCCAAGAGCATCTAATTTAGTGCTGCTTGCCTTCGTTACCGTATCAACAAAACCTCTCACTCTCTGTCTTTCTCCCCATCTTCATCCATCTCCTTTAGTATCTTTTCTTCTCCTACACCATGACACCCTCTCCTCCTGCCTTACCACCTCCGCCTCTCTACTGTCTTCCATTCTCTCCTCCTGTACCTCAGGCTTTTGTTAGACTCTTTTTTTGGGGGGGGACCTGCAGAGAGAATGAGAGAGGCCCTGAAGACGACTTGAGCTGGCTGATTGAGAAGGAGAGCAGATGAAAGGACTGAAAATATATATAAAAATATTTTTCTCTTATGTGTGAAACAAAGGAAAAAAGAAAGAATTTTAAAAAGCTTCATAAAAGCTTATCTGCATGAAACTATGGTTATGAAAATGCTAAGAACATAATTGATGCTAAGTCATTGAGCCAATATTACATTCAAAGCCTGAGTTAAAAAGAAAAATCACCAAATTGACAATATTTTTTTCTGTTCTAAAATGTGCTCGTGTGTCTCTCAGTTAGTCAGGAGTTCTTTATTTTTCCTCCCAAGTAGGTAAAAAAAAATTTGTGGGCATGATGTAATTGCCTCTCTTCTCAATTCTCAGCTTTTTACCAGGAATAATAAAAAAAAAATAGCATCACTTGTAATAAAACCAGCAGTAAACGAGTCAAATAGAAGAAGGTCATAGTGTTTTCCAGACCATTGCTCATCCTAAATGAGGATGGATGTGAGCTGAGGAGGATCCAGTGGTCTGAACTCAGACCAAAGGAAGGACAAGGGCAAAAGAGAACTGACTGGGTCCAGAGTTTACTGAACACAGTTGCAGCCAATATTTCATGCAACTTATTTACTTTGATGCCAATGACAAATTTTGCTTGATTGTGACCTATTTGTTCTTTTCAATTCTTTCCCCTTTTTTGTCAGAGAAGAACCAACAAGGGTTTTTGTTTCAGTTGCTTAAGTTTTATGATGTTATTGTTGACTTTACATGGTGTAACCTATGTATTTATGACTAATTGTTTTTCTCATTTAAACCATATAACCATCTGTGCTAATGGTACTTTTTAAAATTTCTAAATAAACTGCCCATTCATTTGAAATGATGGGTCTAGGACAAAGACTGAAAACGAAAACGATGGGTGGTGCTCTCATCATAAGAACAGCAGACAGTATTTCATTAACATGATAGCAGGTTTTACTATGGCTACCACACATGATTTATTAGTCTTGACCAAGTGCATTAAGTTTTAGGTCTCTATCTACATTAAACCAGAGGACACCTGATATATTGAATGATTTATAATGAGTGGCTCAGAAATGCCTCAAGGTCAGAGAGATAAGTACAGGATGTGGAAGATGACATCAGCTTAAAGGAGATGTTTTAGTGTCCTTTAGTTATCTGTTGACAAGGTGTTTTTTTTCAGGACTTTGTGAAATGTTTCTGTTATTGTTTGGGGTTACAGTACCACTGCATGTCTCTCTCTTGATCTTTGCAGCACAGAAACTTTGTCCCCAAGCCTGACTTGTTCAACAGAACATATTTTGCACAAATCAGCATTGATTAGAAATGGCCAAAGTGTAATTGTCAGATTCATCTAAGCTAACCTATCTGCCTTCATCAGACACTCATCAGATGTGGCTGAAATATCATACGACACAGGAATCGCGGGCTTGAGTGTGGCACCGGCAATGTGCGAGATAATCTAATTTTGAAAATGTCACAGCTCAGTGAGACACCTACAGCTATACAGTTTCATTAGTTTGTTGTCACTGGTGTGTGGGAGAGTAAATATGAAACCACAAAATGGTCATTTGGGTTATTCTTTTTTTGTTTGGTTGTTTTTTTTATATTTTAGTTTTTTTTTTAACCTCTTGAAGCATTTTAAATATGTTTCAGAGGCAAAATCAGTCGAATCTTACGAAATCAGTGAGTTGTTGATTTTTTTTTTTCAGTGCCTGTGTGCAGATGTTTTCTAACCATGATGTGTTAACATTGTTTTAAGCTTCTGTCTTGGTTCCATATAAATTGTACTCTGTAGTTTATGGGAGTGGGCTTTATGCTTTTGTAAATATTTGTCTCTGAGTGCTGATGTGCCTTTGACATGCATAGACTTACAAACATTAGCTAGCAAAAGATTGCATGTGCCGTGATGTGTTACTTTCTAAACTTAGAAATACATAAATATGCAGTGAATGATCGCACAGCTATGACAAGAGTTACTGTCTCACAGGTTGAAATGCCAAAGTTTCCTTGGGAAAAACTCTAAACCCCACCCTGCCATCATCATGACATTCACTTGTTTCAAATATAAATATAAAATACCATAACAAATTACAAGGCCCATTCATACTTTTTATACTCATGTAGCAATTTTGCATGTAGTTTTCACAAAGATTAATACAAAGTGGGGAGTTTAAACTAAATTACACAATCTAGAAAGCTGAATCATGGTAATTATGAACAAACAAGGTGCCCACAGCAGAGCTAAAACTGAAAGTGGCAAACAATAGCTGACAAAAACAAAAACCGACTTGAGAAGAGAGCTGTAATGAAACAAAAGGAGAGGGCAAAGAAAGTGAGAGTCCTCCAGATGTCACTGGAACAACTACCGGGCATTATGTTTTAATCTGTGAGTAAAATGCTGAGTGGAATATTTGCTTCTGCCCAAGAAAAAAAGGGTTAAAAAGGTATTATCTTTGAAGAAAACCGTGTTGAGAAAGAATATTAAGGGGGCCAATTTCAGTTGTTATCCCTTGATTAGTTGTGCTGGTCATGCTCAGGTTACAATTCTTGGAAGATAGACATAAGGCTATAACATAGTTTATGCAGCACAAACTTAAATTATGCCTTTGCATTAAAGCAGTGCAAAGATTCCAATGAAGTTATGCAAATAACCTACGCTTCTGTAAACAATAGACTTGTGCTTGGTGTTATGTACTTCCACATTTGCTGCATGTGCTTTAATTCTAACTGATTCACAAAAGTTGAGTCACATTGTAAAGAACAAGCCATAAAGTATCCCACTTAAAAGGTGACAGTAAAAGTCGGGGAATTGTAAGTGCGCTGACATTTTTAGAATACACGCTGACTTGTAAAGATGACAAATCTACACTACAGTTTCTGCCATCATTGTGAGATGTCTTTGTTTTAATTGGGATCCAAACTAACATGTTAAAATATCGATTGGGTCAATGTTACACAATTTAATACTATGCCCTTTGAGGTAAAATTAATGTTTTTGTTAAGAGAGTCTGGTGGGTTTAAAGAGTGTCTTACAAGGGCTGCAGTCCCCTGACAGAAAATCATGTCCAATACCAATATAAAAAAGTGAAAGCATTATTGATAATAAACATTGATTTTTTCTTATCTGGTTCTTCTTGCTGTTCCTGTCCATGTACTTCAGCACAAAGAGCCTGTGGCAATACTCCTGACTGTTTCTCAACATTAGAGGGTCCAAACCAGCGCTAAACAGCTGGTTATTAACAATTAATAACACTGTCTCTCAAGCCCACTTCCATTTATCTTCAGGGAAATCAATCTTTTTTGTTTTAATTAGCATCAATAGTGGTGTTATTTCTGGTTTGCCTAAAACATTGTGGTCGCCCACAGATTACATGAGCTGTGTCTTGAAGATGGTAAACATTTATTTTGTAATTATTTAGTCATTTTGATTAATTAAACTTGAAGCATGCCCTTAATTTAAATGAATTCTTAATACATTTAAGCACTCCAAAATTTGCAATGAAGTAGAAAAATGTACATGACATACCACACATGAATTATTTGTCTCAGAACTCCTCATTTGTTGCTTTAAATGGAAGCTAAATTTTGCAATTTCAGATAAAATAAATCTAAGTCAAAATTATGTGATAGTAATAACAACAACAATGATGCTTGTTCAATTTTTCTCATAAATATCAATAGGCATCCTATAATAATAAGATGATGATAGAATATATCATGGTTATGTTTTCGCATCTCTAAGTTATGATTAAGTATCTAACTTTTAACATTTCATTACTATGATTTGGTGTCTCATATGAGACACTGACGTTTATCCCATTAAGTCATGATTTGAAAGTACTAACTTACTTATGAAACAATATTTCAACATTGTGACATAGCATTTCAAAATTAGGATTTAGAAGGCCTATTTCAAAACTGTGAAATGCTGAGTCATCATTCTCAGATTATGCTTCAAAGTGACAGAAACAAGTCTTCCACAGTTTTACCACCCTCCTTGGGTTTCCGAGCCCATTTATAAAGTAGACATCGGGTTTTATTTTGTAACTCCATACCGGAAGTAGTGTTTGAAGTGAGGACCGCAGATTTGACAGCAGATGTCCGGGAGCTGTGAGCTCACACGTCGCTCTCTCCACTCCGTCGCTCCACTGCGGTAGGACCGTGAAGGCAGCAGCAGAGAAGCAGACAGACAGCAGGTTCACTTCACGTGCTCCTGCTCGAGCAAATCCCGTAGAGGCCACTTTGTCACTTAGGGACCTACTTTTTTTTCTGAAAGGACATACAAAAACAGCCAATTTTACAGTCTGGTGAGAGCGGAGGAAGAAGAACTTTTGGCTGTGCGATTTATTTTGTTTATTTTTAATATCGATTTTAACCGCATCCCTGTAACCTTGGAAGACGCACCTGATTGTTGCGCGAGGATGGGACCACTACTCCCTTTTATCGTGTTATGTTTGTGCGCTGCTGTCCCACATCATGTGAAAGGTAAGTGCAAAAGTGCTGTTGTCTGAACGATGTTTGCTGATCGGGACGTTGCCATTAGGCTATAATACGTTCAAAGTGATTAAGTTTTTTAAAAAAATATAAACATTAATGGCTCCATAACACATATGATCTGCCTCCATGCACTCTGTGGTCATTCATGACTCATTAATTAATGATCTGTCTTGTGGTTCTAGGACTCCTAGAGTCACTTAGACAGGATTATGTCTTTGTTCAGGCGTATTGTTTAACTGCGCATCTAGGCGCGCGTAGATAAGATTAGATGTTTGGCACTGCTCAGGTATTTCTGCGCGCTCTTATACTAGGCTAATCAACATTATTATCGTCAGCTGCGCCTCTCGCTCCTCTCTTGTGATGGTTGCACTGGATAAAATATGCTGAGCGTTCCGGTTCGGCTCCCAAATGCAAACAGGGCCATCTCTTCTTCGAAATCTCTTCATTTTAAGCATCCCAAAAGCTTATTTTAAAACAAAGTGAAAGGTGAAAATGATTGATTTGTTGAAAACGATAGTTTTGGGTCTATCAGCAGATCACTTACAGGAAGATGCAGTATTATTGACATCACA
>JAVKLF010000001.1:10399953-10419834 GCA_034783495.1 Millerichthys robustus
AGGCTCACATGCTGATCTGGACTAATTATGTAGTGGCGGAAAGAAGGTCTGTCACGGATGCAGAGGTGGGTTGCAGAACTTCAAAGTGTGATCACAGGCATCAGGGTGGATCTTCACTGGATTCCTTAAGCGAGCCGAGCTCAGTCTTCCCTCTGTTGTGGGCGAGTCTGCTCAGCACATTGAACCTGCCTGATTTGTCAGTGAGGTGTCGCACCAGCATCAGCCTTTCTTTATCAGTGTTTGCCAGGAGTGAAAGAGTCCACCTCTCCACAGCAGATCAATAAGCAGAATAAATGATTTAGGACTAGGTGCAGAACTGCAGCTGCCTCTGAGTCTGAGGAGATGAGACTTGTTTCACTTGGTGTACCTTTTCTTTTTCCAATGACTGAAGCTTTGAGCAAGTCAATTTAAATGTTAATGTTTAATGTTAAATTCCATGTTGTGGAATGTAAGAATTGTACTTGGACAGATGAATGATGCAAATACTTTTAAATGTTTGATGTGTTAGTAGCCAACTCTTAGCACATTTTTTTGTGATGTACAGCTGAGCTCTATGAGGATGTAAACTCTTTTAGTGTTTGAGTTTGTGCTTGTAATTTCCTTTTTTCATCTCCCCAACACTCTTTTTCTGGCAGTGCTTTGAGTTTTAAAAGGTTGTCTCCTGTTTGTATGGAATTCAGTGTCTTTTTGAAGAGCATTTGACACCAAAGCTTGAAACATTAGGTTTTTTGTATTTATCACAAGCACGGCTTTACGTTGAACCTAATCCAGATTAAGAGAAAATGAGATTGAAGAGTTAAAGCAATTAGCATTGGTTTAGTCTGATGAAGTCTCTTCACTGGTGTTCTGTGACACAAGTCCATTTTCAGCAAACCTGATCCACTCATTTGAGAGCAGATAGCTGAGCTTGTTTGTTACTAACCACTGTGCCCTAAAGAAATGCAATATATTTATTTTTACACACATTCTTTTTGTTGAAAGCTAACATACAATGTTTTTTAAAAGATGCTTTCTAAGAAAGGAAGCTTCTTCTTAGATGAAGTTACACAATAAGAAATGGAATACAAATGGAAGTTCATTTATTTTTTAAGTTATCAGCTCACAAGATGGACAGATGGATGGACGAATGGAGGTTATTTCCTAGTCCCCTGATCCTGATTATTATCTGACTTTATGAAAAAGAAAATCTAAGAACTTTTATATCTGAGCTCACAAAACTCATGATAAACATTACATTTATTCCTTTGAACAAATGGAATTTATCTTCACCTCTTTTCAGTGAGTCTACCATGACAGTATTTGGAGCGCAGTTGGGATGCCTTGCCTCACACTTTGAAAAACCCCGGCTTTGAAGCGTAATTCAATTGAAGACTATCTTTAAACACTCTTCATCATGTCTATCACTCCATCCTTTCCCACTTTATAAAATGTCATAAACATGAGCCTCATTTGTAGGAATTTATTTTTTATTATTTCTGAATCCATTTTGATCTGATTTACATTATTTGAACTTAGATTTGAGCTATAAGCTCCAGCTACAGCCTGTGAGCATGTCTGGGTACATGCAGTGATGCGTGGGTTTCTGTGTGCAAAGTTTGGAGAGGTAACCCAGAAATGTCAGCCTCTTTTGCACAATGCTGATGTGCATCCATACTCTATTTATTTTAAAAAGCACAAAAACATCACTTTTTATGTCAGTCTAGTAGGCTTTGAACCAAAGCCCACCTCATGTGCTGATTGCACATAGGGTGGGTTTTGGTTGATGAATGATTGAGAGAGAGAGGGAGATCTGCATAAATATCATTTATAAAAAAATGTTTTTGTTTATTAAATATTATCAACATTTACATATCAAAAGTCAAGTGGAAGCCTTAGCTTCAACTCAAACGTAAAAATACTTTTTTGGGTTATTTTAAAAATAATTATTTTAGGTAATGCCATATTGAGACATGGATTGTGTTTTTTTTGGACAATATTGTACGGATAGTCCGGATGTTTTAGATTGCCCTCAGGGGTTATCGTACAAAATTGAAATAAGTAAAGTAAATGGTATGAATGGAAACACATTTTAATGTAAAGTTCAGCAGACAAAAAATGGTCACCTTTGAACATCAAATGCTGCCAGTTAAAAACATAAAATATTAAAACAATCTTCTTCAGTGTATAAACACTGCCCATCGGCATTTAGAAAAATAAAAGCCTGAGTTTCAACAACTTACACCACGTTCTGGAAATAGCTAAGTTAAGGCATTAGTCAAATTGTTTTGCCTTTACTTGTTTTACATTTTAGTTAGTAATGGGACTTACATGATAATTGGTTTCACAGAAGCTGAGTTTTATGAATTCTGAAAGACATGAAAGAGCAGGAAAAAGTGAAGGACAAAGTCCCATTCAGGTAATGTGTGTTAATTTGTACAAGTTCAAGAAATGGAGTAAAGGATTCCTGTATGTAGCTACTGCATGTCAAAATTTAAGCTTAAGACAAGCCTGTGTCATAAAATCAGTGCAACTGATATAACTCCTAAATGCCTTCAACACAGCTACACAGGAAGTAATTTGCCAAGACCATCTTAAATACTGTTTGGTTGAATGCTTCTCTTCGTTTCCGCTCTTCTACCATTTAATAAAGGTTCAGTTTTTGAGACATCTCAAACTCACATGTAGCCCAACTAGTCCCACGACATCCATGCATCTAATAAACTTGACATTCAATGGTTCTGTGTGCTTTATCATCCTGAGCACTGAATAGTATCTTACATCTTAATTTTGTTCTCTAAACCAAGCCTGTTAGAAGAATTTACTTTGTATTGTTTAACACAGTTTCAGGCACAATAAATATTTACTCGTGACCTTTCTAACCTCAGTTATTATGTCTTGGTGCATCCAAATACAGATGCAGAGAACAAACACTGAACATACTGTAGTAGAGTGTGTTAAACATCAGCGGACAGAAAAGCTGAAAAGTTTAGAAAACATTTCACATTCAATTCTTAGGATATCTCTTCCTCTATCTCATGTTTTGTTTACCATCAGATGCAAATCAGATGTTATAATTATAACCCATCAAACCGTGCTTCAGAGAAAGTGGATGCAGCTGGTTGACGATATGGTTTGATGTTATGGCTAGTTTGCACCTGGAATTTTCATCAAACTCGTAAATAACTGTTGTATGTGCTTGCTTGCGAGTGCATGCTTGTTTCTATTTCATGTTATTCAGTTACACATTTCAAGAATATGTGTGGAGGCAAAATATTGAATCTAGAACACTTTTAGACAAACACACACAAAGTAAAACTCTGAGAAGTAGCTACAGTATCATATTTGGCGTTTTGGTAATCGGCCCTTGATGACACATCATCAGTCATAAAGCACACATGGTCTTTTCTTGCCTCACGCTCACTCTGGCTCTTTGAGTAAGTCATGCCTGCTACATGAAACTCATTGACCAAAGGGTAAGCAGGATGAAGAAATTCAATTTGTCAAGCTTGCCCTTTTCAGTACACACAATGCACAGCTTAAGCCAGAGGGTTTGATGTACGAGGCCAACAAGTAGAAGATATTTCTGTTTTTTTATTAATATTTCATGCTCTTCTAATATACTTTTGGTTCTCCAGAGAAGCATCACACACAGCATCTTTTCTTCACATTGTTTTTTGTCTAAAAGTTTCAAGGTAACCCATTCATTATGGGAAAGACTTCCTGAATGAAACATTGAAGAATGGTGCACTGTATGATTGCAGCAAATCTGATTAAGTAATTATAACGTGTGTCTACACGAGAGTTTAGGGTTGGATTTATAATATGTGTGTAATTTTCCACAAGAAATGTGAAATGCACATGCTTTTCTCTCTAGTGAAATGTAGCATGGATTTCAATCTACAAACATGGTGCTTTCCAAACAACTAACTTTTTTTTGTCCAGAGAATTTAGCCTCTTTGAAATGTCTGTTTAAGACACTGTTGAGTGAGAGAAGAAGACGAGCGCGCTTGTCGAACAGAAAGCTATGACAATGTAAAAGATTCAGGCTAAACGTGGACCCTTTTGTCAACACTAGCAACCCGAGAGCGATATGTGTCCGAGTTGGAAATGTGCTCAAGTTACGTCAGCATTAATGGGAGAAACGCATGAAACCTGCAACAGATTTCTTTTAAGGGGTGTGCTTTTAATGCATACAGTCATAATGGTTTAAAATTACTATGTCAAAAAAACAAGGATACTTGGTGTCATATGGTATATGTCGGTGTGTCTTGTCAAAAAGAATATATATATATATATATATATATATATATATATATATACATATAATTTAGAAAAAGAGGAAAAAGGATGGTGCGATAATGCACTGATAATGTATTCAAGCAGAATATTGTGTGTGCAGCACTCAGAGGAGATTTGAAACAAGTACTGTCTGTTTGCTTTACAAGTATAGTATGCTTTATACTAAACGTAACTGCCTCTGGCATCATTGGACAGTAAATATTCATGACACCAAAGCAAGCATATAGATTTTCAACAAAGCTTTTCCTCACTCCAACATTTAAAGAGTGGTGAATATTTTGAAATATCAGCCGGAGGTTTGTGAATTGGTGAAAATCTTTAAAGCCATTTGCTGCCTCCTCCCAACACATAAAATCATGGCAGAAGTATACATGCTTTTGTTTGTAATGCTGACATTCCTTTAGAGAATTTTGAATAAGTCCATTGTTCAGCCACAATATGCATTTGTGTGGCGTTATTTCCTCCCTCGACCAAAATACCACATGAAAAACATCACTGCAACAAGAGTGCTAATGAGGAAAACATTTAATGAACACGGTCAAAGAAATGCCTCTGTGTGCTGTTGAATCTGCATTAATTCTGCAAATTGACACAATTTTAAACCTAAATTCATCCTCCCTTTGTCTGTTTGACTTCCCCTCACTGGGTAATCTGCAGTCGCTCTTTGCATCACAGACACCTTCTTCCCTCGCTGCGAGGACTCAAATGAGATGTGAGCTCTACTTCTTCATACATGTTTGATGAATCTTTTTAGGCTGCTCATGGGATAAAAGCATGAACGTAGGAGATCTTGTCTGGGGAAAAAAGGATACAAAAGATGGGAGGTGTCCAAGTTTGTAATGAGGCTAGAAAGATCTCCTGGCTCACAAGCAAACTAGGGCATCTGTAATGAGTGTGAAGAGAGATGAGGGGATGGGGCAGAAAGACAGAGAGGTAGTTTGAAAGTCTGCACTTAACCATGAGCAGTAACATTTGCTGTCCAATACATGCTGGGAGAAAGAGGTGTCAATCATACCATAGCCTTCACTCGGCAGATGTGAGTGAACACTTTTGGTAAATGTGACTCCCCATATAGCTTAAGGGTGTCTAAACCCAGAAATTTTGGCTTGGATTTAAAAGGATATGCATTGTGGAACACCAGAAAGAGCTTATCAGTCCAGGAACAGAACGCACAACCAGAATTGCTCAACTAAACCAGGAATGAAATGAAATAAAATAAATGGATGTAAATGCTGCATGTTTGTTGTTTTTTGTATCCTGTTGAATACTTGCTTGCTTACAATGCTATAAAAAAACCCACAAACTGTTAGACATTTTAATCTAGTGATTTAAAATTTAGTATATCATTGCTGGGAGACCTGCAGTGGCATGGCTGCCTGTATTGCGATTTCAGTGAAATATTTATGAAGCCATTTGCTGGCTCTTAATTAGCAAGAACCTGAAATAGAATGCTTAGAAATGATAGTAATTATCACAATCCATCACGGGGCGTTGTTGTTATGTTTCTTTGCCAGGCTGCGATTTATAACAGAAAATAGGTTGTTCATTTGTTCAGCCTGCCTTTTTTTCCTCATCATCAGGCTACATTACTAGACTTAATAGAGAAATGTACAAGATAAAACTTGAAGAATGATATTACTTTTAGGTGTCTCATGTAATTTTTGGGTCATACATTTATATATTTCATCTTATTTGGCAACTTGACTGAGCAAGAGTCGTATTTGTCACTCAGTTAATTGTCAAGTTAGCCAAACTTTAAAAGCTTCCTTCGCTTGGAGAACCAGAATGTGTAATAATCATCAATAATTACCTTTCAGACTTGGCTTGGATAGTAAACATTGTCTTCTTCATTTGCTACCAAATGAATTATTTCAACTGGAGTATGTTTTTGAATTAAAAGATAAGTGAATTGTGGTCAGTATTGTGCACCTAATAGTTCAAGTCAGTGTTGTGGTCAGCTACAGTAGGGTGTACATGTAAATGCTGCATTAGAATGAGAGTGACTTTGAGGTTGAATAGCTTGTTTGGACCATGTGAGTGTCACCCATTTAAAATAAGTATACATGGGTGCATAATTCAATGAAGAATTTCCCCGCATCATTTTGAAGTGCTACTGTCAAAAATATTTGGCTTTTCATAATTAGTTTTGGCAGTTTAAAAAAATTTTTTGTTTGTTTACCTTTTTATTTAACTGTGTTTCCTCAAAAAAATGTTAAGGCTCGATATGTCAATGCAGTTTAAGAGCGACTGTACAGTTTTTTTTTTTTTTTCTGTAGTGACTTCACAGTTCTTACACACAGGTTATGCTCTCACCTCTGAAAAGCTTGAGTCCCAAGTTGCTGGAAATCTTGTGAACCCTGCATGCCCTAGGCTGAGTGCATTATCCCTGCCCCTTGCCCATGATGAGGAGAGGTATCGATCGACTCTGAGACAAAAGCCGTCTGTGTACCTTTGCAGAGTTGGCTGAGGCAGGATGCAGAGTAATAAGAGCAGTGGAGGACTTAACGCGGGACCATCTTATACCTAACAAAAATACACTAAAGAAAAGAAAGATGCTAGCAAGACCTTTTAACCCCTTCCCTCAAGCTATGATGTTCTTTGTTTATTTGAGCATAGTTAGGTCTTAACCACACAGTGCTGTTTGGCCTTGATGGTCTTGTCTAGGTATTACGGCTCCTGTGGGAATATATCCAAGCCCAGACTGTCTGAAAATTAAACTGGGTTTACTTCCACCGTAAAATAAGAATATCAATGCAAATGTCCTTTAAACAGTTGAAAGCATTTCTTAAAGAAGGTCACCATAAAGAAACATTTCATTCCAGAGTGAGAAGCAGTTTCTTAAGGTTTTACCAAAATACCACTAAACATCACATCACTGTAATTGTCAAAATAAAGCAGGTTGCATTTTAAATGTTAAACGTGTGTGTCTGTGGTTCTTTTGAAACAACAAAACAAGCCCTGCCATGGCTTAAATGTTCTTCCTTTATTTTTGACCCAAGTAACAGATCAGAATGTTAAATCGGCAGCTATTGAAAAGACATTTAAAATTCTGGACTTGAATCACAATGTTTAATTAAATAAAGCCTTCTAGCTGACTTAAACTGTTGCCTCAATCTTTCTAGATCATGTTCAAGAGACCTCATTCAGCTGAACCTTTTCTTTTTTAATTTATTTATTATGGTTCCTTAATGGTATATTACACACATGTTTGGAACACCTAAACAATATTAGCACGGTCCATCTAGTCTTCTCAAGGTACTTGGTGTTTTCAACTCTAACTAAACATCTTTTTTTGCTCTTTTTACTTCCCCCACCCTGAGGCCAAAGCAGGTTTATTCCCTCTAGCGATTACATCTAATCAGCAGCACTGAGGCTCCCCCACCCCTCTTGGTTCTGCAATAACAATGTGGAATACAGCAAATTGATTCAGGGCTTTCTCCTTTTTGATGTGAACAAATTACACTTCATATGCACTTGGCAAGGAAACAAAGATCAA
This sequence comes from Millerichthys robustus, assembly GCA_034783495.1. Taxonomy (NCBI): domain Eukaryota; kingdom Metazoa; phylum Chordata; class Actinopteri; order Cyprinodontiformes; family Rivulidae; genus Millerichthys; species Millerichthys robustus. The sequence goes on from JAVKLF010000001.1 coordinate 10,407,728, forward strand.
GTTTGCTCTTTCAAGTTAGGATGCTGTGTCATTTAGTGGACCACAGGATACTCAGTGGCAGAAGAGATGACTTGATGTGAATCAATGCTTTGATTTTTAATTCAGCTGCCTAGAGAAAAATACTAGCTTAAGCTTAGACTTGAATATCAGCAATAAAATAAGCACAGGTCTGTTCTTTGAAGCAAACAATTTTCTCTGTAACCCCATCAATGTTATCAGCATATATATCATTTATGTTGACTTACAATGAAGTGTTTTTTCTGGAAGGTTTGCCTTCTGTGAAAGTTTTTTTTTTTTTTTCCAAACTGAATTGAAGCTAAATTCAGTAAATTTGGAGTTTATCTCCTTTTTATTTCTTTCTAAATAATGACACCAAACCTAAACCTTTGGGGAAAGAACCTTGAGTGAAAAAGAAAAATCCATTAAAAGCACAGTTTTGGTTAAGCATGTTATCCCTATTTGTCTCATAATGCAAATGAAAATCTGTGAGAGTGCTAAATCCTTTAAAACAAATTGTAGTGGGTGTAAGCACATGCAAGGCTCACGGCATCAGCTTCACATTCTGCAAGTGGTGAACCTGAGACATTTCTGAACAATTTTATGTTTTGGTTGTCTGGCTTTTTTATTTTTTATTTTTTGTCAATCATGATTTCCATTTGAACCAAAAATGAAATTCTCACAATTCTCAAACCTATAGAGGTTCTCTCCATTTTTTTTATTATTTTTTTTTGTTAAAAATATGAGACAATAAAGATAACCTTTGGAGCTCTATGCCCAGTAATTGATGTAAACACTAGTGTGTGATACCAAAAGGTTGAAAATTACCATAAAACGTCAGGGAACAGCTTGTGCTGCATAATAGGCTCCGTGTGTTTTCACACTCAGGAAGCTTATTTGCTTTTGTTTATTGGTATTACGCACTTCAGCTAGGTTTGACCTGCACAGACAAGGCCGAGAGCACCATTTCTTTTTGTTGTGACCAGTTTCTTCAAGATATTTTCTTGTCAAGGATTTTGTCACTTGCTTTGTCTCTCATTTCCTCTTATGGTTTAATATTCTTTATCGTTCATTTTCAGATGTCCACAAAATATTTGTAACCTCCTGTTCTTTAACATTTTCTTTTTTGGTCACTGCATTGCAAATTGAAGCTGTCTTGTTTCATCTTGAAGTGCATGGATATACACATTACTGTTTCAGAAGGGCTATTAGAGAAAGTATTCTGTGAACACACAAAAAAACAAATAGTATTAGAAAAACAATGTCACTTGTGTCAGGCATAATTAATAATATTGTGCTTATCGTACTCATGAAAACTGACATGTTAAAAAGTCTATTAGTGTGATTTTCATTTTTTTAACCCCCTAATGACCTTGTTAATGAATGTCTTTACCCTGCACTCCTTAACCTGAGACAAAAAAGCAATTTTAGAACAAATGGGATGTTTACTTACAAAAAATATTTTCATCAGACATAAAGGGGCATACTTCTGTCCCTCCTTGTCATTAGTTGGAAGACAGTTAATGACAAGGAAGTGCCTCAACAACAGCTTCTTAATTATTGTTGTGAACTGGATTATGTGTTTGTGAATCATTTCACAGCTAGCACCCGCTCCACAGCAAGATGATTTAATGTTAATAAGCACGGATGTGATGGAATAAACACTTTAAAGGGTGACAGTATGTGGGAGAAAGACGGGCAATGAGCATATGTTGAGAGCTGGTGAGGAATAGCATGTGTGTGCGTGCCGTTGTGTGCCTGTAAGCATGTGCAAAAAAAGGTACCAGAAAAGGTGAAATCTAGAGTGCTAATTTAAAACTTACACACCGACAGCACTGTGTGCTACAATAACAACTGACTCAAACCTTAACTCCGTTAGACATTCTAATTTGATTTTTCTATTTCTTGTTTTTGTTTTTATTTAGTCTTTTGCCAGAGGGGGGGAAAAAAACGTGGTTTGGTTTTATTGTATCACGTATACATTATACCATTAACGTTTTAGGACTTTGCCACTTCGCTGCTTTTTTAGCAAGTTGATTGTGATAATAAAATCTGCTCATGTGTGGCTGAAACTGCATGGAACAGTTTAAGCTGCGAGTGACTCACTGAATAAATGCACAGAGAATTGCTGCGAAAAAAACTGGCTTTGTGTGATCATTTTGTGGTTTTACCAATTGTACACTGAACAAAAAAAACAAAAACAGCTTGTCTTCTATTTGCTGCCACATACTGCAAAGTTACACAACATGCGCTAACATTGGTCTTAACTGTCAGAGACTCAATTTGTCAGTGAGTGTTTGGGCTGCCAATAGAAGCAGCGACAGCCAACTGTCATTCTTGATGCTACACAGCTAAACGGGAAGATTCTTCATTACCTGTATTGTTTTAGACTTTGTCATTGCCCCTGAATGACAGTGAAGCAACACGAGTGACACAGTTTTTCAAGTTTTATTTGCAGAGGTCCTCTGTGTAAATGATATTGGTGTCTGCCTGCTTGTAAAACCTTAATTAATAGGTGGCAATATAATCAGTGCAAAGAATCTTACCGCTGCCATACAAAGCGGGTCCCATTATAAGCTCACATGGCAAACTGCTGCTGTCTAGGATCATTTGACAAGAGATGGATAAGAAATTAAGAGAATATGCAAATGGAACATACAGCTGCTAGGGCAGTAAAACTTACTGAATTGTTCAAAATATTGCTGAATAAGTAAATAATACACATTAGGCTTGTGTCTTCTCAAAAGTGAAGACCAAAAGAAAAAATAAAAGTACGAGATGCACTCTTCTCATAATTACTGTTAGCGCAGCAACTGTGCTGACCTTTTAGCCAGATAAATGTAGATACATCTAAACCATAATGGGGTTACACTGTTAATGATAATGGTAAGGAAACAACACTGACAAGTCAAGCAAACATTTCAGTGGACCCAGTGAAAGTAATCAACACCTTAACTTTATTGCATTAAACTATAATGGATAGACATTATATTGTAAATATCTTTTCTTTTCAGTTAGCTATAAAATAGTCAATAAAACCATTAGGAATGTAGTTAATTTGCCCATCTCAGAGTTCAGTGTTAGCAGTAGTCTCTTGTTTTTTTAGTTAAACATTTATTCTACCATAATGGCCCATGATGTGCCACACTTAGTAATGTTTAGTTGATTAACTAATGAGGTGATTTGCATTATTACTTTTCTATCTTATTTTCATTTTATCTGCTCTGATTCTGTGTGTATCTGCTTGTGAAGTCTTGTTTTTTCCCCAAGGGATTTGATTGCATTTAACTATTTCACTGACCTTAAGTGAAGATTTTCTTTTCTCCTCACATGTCATATTTATCTTTAGCTCTCTCATCTTCCAAATGATTGGTGTCCTGTTATTCATGCAGTCTTACAATAAGTGGTAAAAAACTAGCTTTTCACAATGAATACAAAGTTTGTGCAAGATCCCATTACCCTATAAAATATATTTTTTAACACCTCAATATGTTTTGCATGCACTTATTCTCATGTGTGTGCGTATGTAGGGAAGGCATGTTTCTTTTGGTTTGGATACCTCTCCATCCTTTGCACCTTCTCCTCTATCATCACTGAACACCTTGAGGTCATATCAGTCCTGTGCTGGACAGACTGGCTGCTTCCTATTTAGATTATGGATGGTTATTACTGCCTCCTGGCTGTCAATCAGATTAAACCAATATGTCTCCAGAAGCAGGCTTATCAGGCTATAGAGAGGACCTTCTCTTGGGGGGGAAAAAGGAGGGGCCATTTAAATGAATCATCTTCAGAGTCCTAATTCTTTTTTTTTTTTCAATGTATTTGTCCAGTCTGAACATACAGTATATCAATGTTTCAAATGTTTCTTGTAGAAAATAGGACCATGTTTTCCTGTCAACCCGCCGCCACCTCTGTTTGCTAGTTTATTTTATTTTTTCTTAGGGGTAGAACAACAATAACATTGTCTTGTGTTGTTGACAGCTGAGGATTTTTAGCTGTAGGAAGATAAAATATGTACATGTTTGAAAACTTTCCTTTTTCCTATTTTATTTTTTTTTTTTGTTTAAGAACTTTCTCAGTTGAGTTCATGTTTTACTCCAGCAGAGAGAATGAAAAAAATATATCATCCAGCTTTGTTTCGTGCCAAAGTATTAAAGTCTAAATACCAATCAACATCTGATAACCTGTGGTTGCTCCTGCCTTGATTTATAAAGTGTCTTACTGGACTGGAGTCATCTAAAAGTTTTTTTTTCTTTAAGTACCTGCTCATCTAACTGTTTATAAGGGAGACTTCCCAAAGGCTTCTGTGCAACACACCTTAATGGTGTGAACTTATTTCAGTTTTTTTTTAAGAAAGCATGACTTGTGTTAGCATGTGAAAAGTAAGTGCAGGTTATTTTCTGAACCAGATCTGCACTCATTTTAGCAATCTCTCCCAAAATGTGGAGATCTGCAGCTCTAGGTAATGCACTTAACTTTGTTTAATATTAAAAACATAGTCATATCAAAATAAAGCTTGCATGAACAATTTGCCCTATGTTTTATGTAGAGGTGTATAGTAACAAAAGTACATTTACTTTGTTATAGAACTTCAGGAATTTTTTTGAGTATCTGTAATTTTGCCAAGTGTTTTTTTTATCAGAATTTTTTTTTATATGTTGTTTCATTCAAAACCTTCTTCAAACATTCTTTTGGATAGTACTGCTATTTTCTCAGGTTTAAATTATGTTTTCTAGAAATGTAAATTTTATTGTTTTCCCCATGTGAAATAAAAGGACCAACAACAGAACAATTTTGTTTAAGCATTTTCTTTATCTACTAAACCAATTATTTAATTTACTTTTACTTTACAAATAAGCAGTATTCTTCCTATCAATGAAATTCATTTTTACTAAAGTCACTTTCTATTTTTACTTTCTTAGTTATTTTATTTTATTTTTTTCCCAAGTACCTTATCCACCTCTGGTTTTCTGTTTGATGCCCTTCCTGACTCATCCTGTGCTCAAACCAGCAGCTTCATATTTACGAGACTACGATACTGACCATTGAACTACCCAGCTTGAGACATTGTACAACTGGATAACCCAGTTATGGGACCACAGTGCTAATAGCTACATCACCATGTATAACTTATAACCAAGCTGGATCCTAAATATAAATCTTAGTTCAGATGATTCACACTTTCAGGTGTGAAAACACCCCAAATGGGTTTTGCTTTCATGATCTGATCAGACATCGCATATTCGCTTTTAATACCTTTTTATGTGAACTGAGATAACACTTGTCAGACAAAAAGAAGATAACTAGAGCTGCTTTTGTCCACAAGGGATGAGCTTTGTGATTCAGCTCACACTGGGTGTTTTCACTCATCTGTGTTGCACACCAGCCAAGTGTTTTGTTCACCATGTTTCTTTTGCGCTCTTATGATTCACCACTTCAACACTTGGTAAAAAAAAAAAAAACACCTTCATTTTCTGGTTCTCTAGCTTGTCAGCATGTGTATTTATGCGTGGGTGTGAATAGATGTCTGCACTCTAAGGCATATGTTTTTTTTATTATTATTATTTTCAGTTTTTTTAAACTTGCTTTCCATTTGCTTGTTTGTAATTATGTGTGTTTACAGCACCAGCCTAAGAACATTCAAGTTTGTGCCTTGACCCTTATGGTAACAGAGGAGAAGAAAGGCAGAAAGAAACGACACCAAGCGAAGCGTGGAATGTGCTGGGGATTACAGTGGCCTGTGTGCAGGGGGAAGCACAAAAGGGAATGTTTACTGCCAGACAGATGAGAGGCTGACAAAGGGCTTGGCTTTGGTTCTCTGTGACTCTACTCAATGCTTTGTCTTACTGTCAGAACTGTGTGAAAGATTCCAGGGCAATCTTTAATTCTATTTGTTTATTACAGTTGTGTCAATTTGACTCATTTTCCATGTAGTTTGAAAAGTCATTTTGTATATACCGAAGGCCTTTTTTTCCATGGATGTTTAAAATTCATTTGAATATCCAATGTAAGCAAATATTTAGTGTAGCTTTTGAATTGCTAATTGAAGGAGTGCAAGTTGAGTACAGTAGCAAACCCCTCTGCAATATGAAAATAAAGTTGTTGTTTTTAAAAAAAAAAAAATCTACCTCATGCATTTTTTTCTTACAGAAAATTGCAGGAATAGTTTCAAATGATAGATGTAGATACATTTAAACTGCATAAAAATGTAACTGCATCATTGTTTGGTTACAATTAATATGTTGTTAATATATGTTAATGTATGATTGGCATTCAGTTTAATTATGCAAGCACGAGTAAGCAATGGTATTAGCTGTATTAAGAAACAAAAGGCATGCAAATTTAAATTGTTCTGCAGAGCAATAAATCCTGGTCTTGTATGTGTGTTCAGCTTTAGTCATCCATCCATCTATCCAGCCATCCATACATACATCCATCCATACATATATCCACATTGCAACACATTTCAGGTCATCCCCTCCCCCTGAATTGATTGCCCTTGGTCTACCGCCTCTGTATCTGCATGCAGCTTTCAGGCACTTTTTTTGGAGCAATTTCATGAGTAATGCTGGAGATCGAGCATGGCACTAATGATGGCAGACAGTCCAAATTTCAGCCATGTAACTGGACTTGGAATTGGGAGCTGGGGCCCGAGCAAGCAAATATGTATGGTACAGGGGCTAATCCAGCAGTGGTTTAGAATGATGAGCAAATATTAGTCAAAGCCAGATGACTGGGACAGACCGCTTAAAAAGAGGATGGGCTCTGACACAGTGCCAGCTTATGTTTTGTGGCAGCAGTGTAGCATTTCTGTTGGCAGGATGCTGTGACCTACAGATAGCAAGTGCATCTGGCTCTACGCACTTTGATGCTCCGGTGAATTACATGTCAAATGCACATATGGGAGTGCAGTGTAGTTAATAGTGCGGTTGACTCAGCAGTGGTAAATACAGCTACAGTCCCGAATACTGTGACATAGTTGTGATAAAGCTAATGCATTTTACTCATCCCTTTTTCTTTATGTTCACAGGAGCAGATGGTGAGGAACCAACTTCTGCAGGTAAGAAAACATCATGCTTGGTAACATGATCTCCCCTTTTGAATGTGTGTGTCCATGTGTGCTTGTTTGTATGTTACAGATTGTTGTTTCTAATAAACTAAAGACATTTTCAGGTGAGACTTGACAAAGTTAATTTGTGTCCCCTAATTGCTTTTTGCTTTATTATACTGCAGATAGAATATTCTGAAAACCTGAGCATTTAGCATCATCTTTTCCAGGACAGGTTGTTAAACTCATTTTTGTGTGCATTAGTACTGACTTTATAATCCATTAACATAAAAGCAACATTGAGCAATTTCAGCATCTTTATTCTAAAGATATTGCCTTTTGTCCATAAGTTACTGATTACCATCAGTTTGAATTTGCAGAGAATCCACTCAGGAGGACTGCCTGGTTTGTTTTTGTGTTTCTTTCTTTCTTTTTTGCTGGCAGAGATAAAGTACAGTCCTCATAAGAAAATGCTACCTTTGAAAACCATGTTTCAAGAGAGCACATTTTATGTTAGGAAAGACAGTTTTGTTCTTAAAACAAGACCCAAGAGAACAGCAGTAAACAAGAAACTTATTTAACGTCATCAGTAATGTGAATAAAATTTTACTTCACATCCTGGTAAAAGACCCCCGCTAAATACAAACACAGTAATTTCAAGTGCATCTTCAGCAATGTTTTTATGTCTTTGTCTTGTATTACTTTTTATTTGTGTTGGTTTATTTAAGACCAAATAGGATTTTAATCCATAAAATATGACAAAAATAAAAGAAGCTTGTTTCGCATCGCAACAATATTTGTAACTTTAGGTTCAGACCACATATAAGAATGTCAAATTTTACACAAACAAGCTTATTCTTTTATTAAGATAAATATGAATATACCTAATTAATTGTAGTAATTATTAAATAAAATGTCACATTTGAGCAACAACAGTTTCATGTCATATTTGTCACCAAAATCCATATATAAATTTTTTTCCCCCACAAAATAAACTTCACACATAACAATTTTGCTAAAATGTAACATATGAATAATAGGTTACAGCTGCATCTTTAGTCATTACCAAAGGCTAGTTATTCAATTTTCTACATATCTATTTGTTAAAAAGAAAACCTGCTGAATGTTTAATCCTTTGCTGTTATTTGTTATACATCACATTTATTTTGAAAAAAAGACTATCCATTTGTTTTAGGAGTCAACATATTATAGCTGTCTTCCAGTATGTGGAAGTACATAAGTACCAAAAATATTATGTGCTGCAAAATTTTAGATGAGAAAAATGACAATCTGCTCAAGAAATCATTATTGGATTGTAAAATAGCCAGAATTAGGTGGAACTTGTAGCCACTGACCTGGAACTGGACTGTTGGAGAAAATGGGACAGATTGATGTAAGAGACCAAATTAATTCTGACGGGTTTGAAGAATTTAGTTCATCAGATGCTCTTTCACAACCTTCATCACTGTAATCTGCATAATCTGAAGCTTAGTCTGCACTCCTAAGACAGGGGGCTATTATTTAGCACGTCTGACCTGTATTTATTTGGAGCATGGGGATTTGATTGTGCTGATTTTTTTTTACTCTGGGCTACATGTAAAACCTGGTAATTTCTGATGGAAAACCTATTTAGTCTACCAATATAAAGGTGTCCTAAATTGATTTATGTGCTCTTAATATGAATGGAATACAATGTATCAAGGATATATTTCTGTGCTTCTGGGACAATTTGTTTCTATTCTGAAAGATAAAATAATTCTTACAATAAAAATACAAGAGGTACTGTGATGGATAGGCAACCTGTCTAGGGATAAACCCTGGACAGGTTGCCCTGGATTTCGTCCTGCTATATACAGTTTGTCATGGCTCACAAAGATTGCAATCGAAATTGGACTTTCTTTTTTTTTTTTTTTTTCTTTTTTTGAGGACACCCCTGGGAACCAGTGTACAGCTTTGACATTTCCATGGCATTTTGTCTCAGATGATTTTTTTCTGCATTTCCGTAGATCCACTTAGTCTGCTGCTGATCTCCAGTGTGACCTCTACTTTTGGATATTTAGATGACATATTTTAAAAATATTTTTGTTCTGCATGATCCCTACCACTAAGCACATTTGTCGGACATAATCAAAGATTAATGGCAGATTTGGGAAGTGCACTTGAGAATACATGAGAGTACAAGACCGAGAATTCACTTAAAAGCTTGATCATAGGACGATTCATGCTGAGAGCCTTCATGTAATATTGGTTGTGCAGTGCCAGCTTTCATCAGTGCAGGTGCAGGATGGGTGCAATCACCATAAACCTATGAAGCAGGGAAGCCTTGTAGAAAAGAGGCTGGGCTAAAATAGATTTGACACAATTAGGCCATGTTAGACTTCTCTGTGATGTGCCTGATGCTCATGTAAAGCAGAGGACTTTAAATGCAAAGCTTACACTCTTGAATCTGGTAAAATTTGTATGTATGTGCTCAAAGGATTTGATGAAAGATCGTCACTGTGTTTGTTAGGCTGGGTTTGTGTTGAGCAAAGAGTGGTTAAGTCAATCTGTAAAAAAAAAAGAAGAGAGAAATCCAGACTGGTTTGCTAAAGATTTTGGAAAAATGTAGTTGGATCTACAGCCTGAGTCAATTTTGTAATAAAAAAAGATCCAGCAAAGTATTGTTCACTTCATTTGAGAAGCGTTTCCTGCCTTCTCTTTTATGAAAGCACAGTAAACAAAAGTCAAAACTCATCAAGTTTGCATTTTAAATTGTTTTTGTAGTTGTTCCTAGATAGAAAGCACACCTTTCAATTACCATCGCCCAAATGAAATCAGTACTCATACGTGTGTTAACTAAATGTTTGTGACACCCTTTTGGCTAAGATGTAAGACTGCATATGTGGCCTTAACTCTGAAAATGTTAAGTCTCTGTGATTGATCTCCAAGGAAACAAATGATGCTCTCCTACGTTTACCAACTGGTCAAGTTTTTGCAGCTTGGCCTCTGGTTTGCTGCTAGAGAAGAAATCACAGAGCCTGTGCTGGAAAATAACGCAGCCTCGCATTAATCACAGAGTGTGCGTTGGCTTGTACAGCAGAGCAGCAGTTGACATTCACACAAGAAAGCTGCTAATGGTTCCCCTGGACATGCATCTCTGAGTCACGCATCACACAACAAACAAGAAGGAAGAGAGCATCCACTGATGACACATAACGTCTTCTTGCTTTCCCTGGCAAAGTTAGTTTCTTTCTCTTCTTTTTTTTCAACGCTTCGATGAAAACTGATATTTTTTCAATGCGTGTCTCTAATATTGCACATCATTTTGAGCAGCAGTCAGTGAGTTCTTCCATGAAGGTAATCCATTCAGAGCCTTTGATGAGAGTGACATATTTCCATCTTGACCATTGCTGTTCTGACAGGTCATTCCCATTTTAAGAAGACCGCTAATATTGAAGAGATGAACACATTTATATATACTTGTCATGACGTCTATCCACTGGGGTGCCAGTAAGGAGCAGACTCACCCACCTTTGCCCTCATAGCTGCTGGCTCTGTTTTGCTCTGTCTAATCTTGGAAAAAATGTTTGTTTATTATGTTGTATGAAACCACATTTGTTGTTGCAAAGCCAAGGCTACATATTAGTTTAGTCAGTAAAAATTACAATGACCAACAAAAACTAGTAGCAATGTAAATTGCATTACATTATGAAGAGTGCATGAAGTGGTTTATTGTTCTATGAACTTATTTATTGGTCAAGTAACAAACAGACTTTTACAATCTCAGTGAATATAAAAGCTGCTTCGGATGATGTTTTGGAGTCTGTTTCTTTCATTTTTAAAGTGATTTAGGGATCTTCAATTATTTCCTGTCATCATGTCAGACTCCGCTGATGTCTTATCTGAACTCCACAGTTAGAGTTTAATGCTTAGTATTTCCTCACTGTTTTTATTATTCTTTGCTCGTAAGAAAACAGTGTGTTTGTGTGATGCATGTATGACTGGCACCACATACAGACTCAGTCTTGCAGTCCATCAGAATTTGACATTTTTTTACACAGGATGTGTAAAGTTATGCAGTGTTTTAGCAGTAAGGGGTATTTTTAGTTGACAAGAGAATCACAGTTTTCAATTAAAGTGAGCTACTTCATTATGCTTTAGAGTTTCAATAATTACAACATTTGAGCTCTGCGGTAGCTCTCACGCAGCGGTGAAGATGAGTTACAACTAAATCCACATTCCACATTTTTCACACATTCGCTTTAGCTTTTTCTCCCTGACTTGTCTGTCTCATTCCATCTCCATTCCTCATGAGTTTTTTTTCTTTGTGTGGTCTCTATTAAAGAGGCTGTCAATTCAACACAGTGTCAGTGTATATTATAAAACCAAAACCGTTTTTCCCCTCTAAGGACCAGGTCTGGATGAAACTTTGTGTTCTTCTGTTTGACTGATTAGCACTTAGTCTCATTAATACTGATCCAACTCGTTTTTAAAATTACATGGCTTCAATAGGATTATCTCATTTCTAATTTCAATATAAAGGCCCCTTAATTCCCATGAGTTAAAGAAAGTAAACTTGATAATGTTGTTTTATTTAGTCTATATTGTCTGGATTGAGTTGAGCCAGATAATGTACGCATGTCCCCCGCATACATGTGGGTTTCTCCCCACAGACACAAAAACAAAATAACATTCATTTGAACGTCATGAATAATAATGACATGTCATGTCATGTCATGTGTTACCTACCATGCATGGTAGGTAATTCTAGGTGTGGGTGAGAGATTGAGTTTTTTTCTTTGTGGTTGCTTTCCATTTTGATGTCGCTTGTAAAGGATTTCTCACTTTGATGACTAATTACACAAATCATGACACACTGTTGATTAGGGATGTAAACATTTTACTGTCTTGGTGTAGATGCATCAAGCAAATATATGGACCAGACATATATTCTTTGGTCACCCGTTTCCTCCTGCACTGATGCTTTAAAAAAAAAAAAGTTCTTCATGGGGCCATTATTGTAGCAAAAATATTTGCAAATGCGTGTAGAGAGTTGTGTGTCTGTATCAGAATCTGCAAATGT
>JAVKLF010000001.1:10423185-10449072 GCA_034783495.1 Millerichthys robustus
CATTTGCAGATTCTGATACAGACACACAACTCTCTACACGCATTTGCAAATATTTTTGCTACAATAATGGCCCCATAGTTGTTTTGCCAACTGCTGCAAAAATGAGTAAAGACCGCAATCAGCTGTGCACATGTACATGTATGTACTGTATGTCCTGTGTGCACCATGGGCAGCTCAGTGCAGAGAAGGCACACAAAGGCAGCGCCCAAGTTCATCCCTGGTTGCTGGGAGACAGAACTACCCAGCTGCTAGTTCTTCCAGCATTTGTGTGCCTGACACTTCGACAAACAAAAACCCCTTGCATCACAATTATTGATGACGAGGAGAACAAGAACAAGCAACAGTGTTTGTTCGTAAAACTTTTGAAGTCTGGTGATTGTGGCTTATTTTGGCTGAGGCTCTTGACACAGTTGCTTCCATGTTTATCCAGCACTGATTGTTAGGGAGGACAACTGCACAAAAACTACATACAGTATATACTATACTTATACTATATACAGTATAAGGAGCATATATATCTTGGTTACAGGGACAAAAACTTAAAGTGTGTTGCACAAAGCAGCAGTGTGTGTGTATGAGTCACAGTGCACGTACATTTGTGTAGTATTTACTTATCTCATGCATGCATGTGTTTATGTTGACATCATTGCTTTACACAGTATCGCACAGCTAGTTTGTGCTCTCCCCTCACCACTGTCAGTGTAAAATGTTGGTACCTTATTGACCATTGAGATCAGCAGCAGTATCTCTAAGCCAGATTCTTCCCACTTCCCCATCCATCTCAGTTTTACTCATCAAACACATTTACATACACACCATCTCACACCTTCTGATTAATTTATGCCTCTAAATTTTCCCACTTTAAAGTGTTTTCATAATGTATAAAATATAGACTCCTGTTTTGAAAGGTGTCTTAAATCACTGCTTGGATAAGGCTGGCTGAGTGTGCGTTTGTTTTATTCATGCACAATGCACACAGTGAGAAAACAATGTGCCGCTCAAGAGTGAATGTATCGTTCGCTGCACCCTGTTCTTGTGTACACAGTAAATGAGAAAGTGATATATGCAGCCCATTATAAGAGTCAGTTTCCCTGTTTCTTTTCCACACAGGGCCTTGCCATCCAAACCCCTGCCACAACAAAGGCGCTTGTGAAATCAGCGAGACCTACAGAGGCGACACCTTCATCGGTTATGTGTGCAAGTGTCCACCTGGCTTCAGTGGAGTTCACTGCCAACACAGTAAGTGGGGATACATTTGAGTTCAGTTCTATTTTTACATTTTTAACTCCTTACATTCTAAACGTATATGATGCACAGAACAAATTCATTTGTTTTCTTTTTTGGTTGTGAATCTGTGGACAGCTGGGAACAATCACACATTTGACTTTTTTTGAGAATCAGTTTTTCTAGACCTTGTGCAATGAAACGAATGTTACGTTCATGCCAAAACATCTTATTGCTTAAAAAAATATAATAAATCTGTGTCAGCCAAATGTAAGATTAGTCAAAAAAGGTTAGGTTAAATGTCAAACTTTGAGTTTCTCTTTTTTAAAAGAATATCTTTATTCTTATGTACTGTGTGTGTGTGTTTTCTTTTTCTTTTTTTTTTTTTTTTGTTAAATTTGAAGTCGAAGTATGTCAGACTTTGATTCAAACGGAGATTGAGAGATAAATACAGAATGGCAGAGATTTTAACTGATGCTGCCAAGTTTACACTATGGTTGAAAAGGAGATAAGTGTCACTATTTTGAAGAAAAATCCTGGGAACCTTTCTGCTGGTTATGATTTACCTTTTGTTACTGGCATCAATTGTATTCCATTAGACAACACATAAGAAAATGAAGTGAGACCCTGTTTCAACTCTATATTATTGCCTTTGTTTACTTCTACAATTGTGAGAAATTGGTGGGCATGTCATCATTCAGTTATTGTTTCCTATTAAGCCCTAGGGGGTGCTGAGAAACTGATTCGATATGGGCTGAACACATCAATGTTTGCCAATTTTCCTCATGGCCATTACTGTGGAATGGAAGTAAATATATATGAAGACATTAATAATCAAATTTGCATCTAGATAATTCCCACAAATAAAATATGAAGACATATGCTGGATTACAGCTAAACTGGCTTTGTTATGATATGGCATTGTCTTTGAATGAATGTCAAGCATAATAGAAAAAGGAAAAAAATGGGCAATGTGTAAACAGGGAATTCTGTAGCGTGCAAGAATATAAAAGACAATGTGGACATAAAAGTACTGAATGTATTATTACCCCATCTTTTACCAGTAATGGTGTGTGGGCTGGCAAGTTTCATGAGTTGGTGGCATAATCTGCGAGTTTACCAAGTGTGATGCTAGCAACAGAAACAGCTTATAGCTCATCTGAAACCAGCCCTGTAGGGTGCTGTCACAAATGCACATTTCTTTCTCTTTGTGTGCTGCCGCCACTTTGATGCTGTTTCAAGATTGTGGATGTGCCATTGCTTTGCTTTATCAAAAAGCAACAAAAAGAGTTTCATTAAACATTTTCAGTACCAACTCAGTCCTGTGGTGAGTTTGAAAAAAACGGACTGAAATGGCTCAAGAAGGTTGTGTTCATTTAGGCAGCCTCTACCCTCAGACAGAGCTAAGGGACATCAGACAAAAACAGAGGGCAAAACGCTTTCTGGATTTCATTCACAAATGGATCCAAGTTATTAAATCAAGGTCGGAGATCAAAAAGTGTCTAGCAAATATACAGGAGCCAAGTGTTGGTACATTGAACAATAGATATAAATAACAACACAAATACAACCAAGGTTTGGCAACAGTGGAAAGGAAAAACTCCCTTTCAAGAGGCAGCAGAACCAGGCTCAGGACGAGCTGCCATCTGCCTTGACTGGCTGCGTTAAGATCTCACCTGAATCCCGAGCAATGGACTCACCTGTTCGGTAAAGACTAAATGTGTGCATTTTAACAGTAAGATGTCACATCAGATATAAATCACACCCTTATTTTGACAATGTTAAATTATATGTATTGTTTTCTAAATCCTAAAACCAAACTTTGGATGGAGATTCTTTTCTTTTTCAATTTTTTTAACTTCCTGTATTGACAGTTTGTTAAATTGAAGACGATATATGTGGACACAGACGGCCTGAATTTACGACTGTTACATTTTATGATTATAGATCGATTTATGTGTTTAGCTTTAAATACTGCATGATTTTGCATGGTTCTAACCTAAATTAATGGAACCAGTCTTGGCTTTTTTACTGTTGCTTTTAATATACCCTTGCTATGTCAGAGCCAAAATCAATTTCACACCTTTGAACATTATCCTAAATACATGCACCACATACCCTGCTTGTTAGACTGATTTTATGAAGCAGAGCAAAGAATGAGGTCACACATGAACAAAGAGTGAAAGTACAAGCTATATTAAACCTAGCATGAAAACACCATCTACACATTTAAATATTTTACATTCATTTTTTTTTTCATAACTCATGTAAGGAATGTGGCATAACACCAAAATATATTTTAGGTAAAAGTTTAAAAGTTTTCTGTTTTATCTCATTTAGCTAATTCATATGCATTTCACTATATTGTCCTGTAAGGCAAAATAGTTTGTAAGTTTTCATTTTTTACACTTTACATTAGTTCGACTGTGACTGTGATAAGTTTGTGTTGGACCACACTGTATTAACATAAAACAGTTGGTTACATTTTCAAACCATTTCTAAATCGATTTTTGTTCAATTTGAAAGCACATTTGTGAAAGAAAATGAAAAAAAACCTAGGTTTACATTGGTTTAGTGTCACTGCTTGAACCATTATTATCACCAAGCCATTTATCTTTTGAATAGCATGGCGTCTAGTCCCTGTGGTGTCAAGAGAACAAGTGTGCTGTTATTGGGCGACTAGCCAAACGCTGTAATGAGCTGTCACAGTGTGAAGATTGGGACTGATTGCTTCAGACGTCATGAGGTTGCAAATCTTTTTTTTTTTTTCGGGCACACATTTTCAGTCAATCAAGGACAAATGGATTGCATACTGCTAAAGTTGTACTTTTCTTAGCCAGAATCGTACCGCTGTCTATTACCAGAAGCAGTTTGATGTTTCAGCTGATATTGTCTATGTTTGATGAAATGTGGAACTTGATTTTGCTTACAGTCATTATTTGTTATATTACTCAGTAATGATGATATGTTAGTACCAGGTGTAAATTAAGTGTCACTAAAGAAACAAATTTTAACTTAGAACATTAACAGTTTGGCATTTAGTTTGTGTAGCAACATATTGTGACCAGATATAATGACAGTAGTAAATCAAGTAAATATAAATTGTTCAACATTGTTAAAATACTGGCTTCACCAAAACCAAGACCAACGTTTGTTTCACAAACAACTTCAAAGGTATTAGCTTATAAAAACACAATTTTCTTTAAACTATTTCATTGCCGTAGGTTGTAATTATTACCAAAACATGCATTGGCTATTTTGCAAGATGAGATAAACTAACCATTTGCTTGTCATTCTCGTTAGAATTAAACATTTTTCTCCTAACTAGAGATTGCTCAAAGAGCTATCTGCAACATGTAAGATGTCCGTTGTTAATTACCCTTCCACAAAACTGCACTTCAAAAGATCTGCACTTTTTCTTAAAATTGCCCCATAAATGACTGATGTTTTTGCTCTTGGTATATATTCAGCTTTTTTTCCTGTAACTTTGAATAGATACAATCTTGCCTTGTTGATCAATACGTGTCTTGCAACACACCAGCAGGCCATGATTGATTGAGGCTAAATGTAGGATGTGTGAAATGATTTTTTTTTTAAAGTTTGGCCCCTGTATTTGATCCTATATTGACAGCCACTATCATGCTGTATTAGTCTTGCTGCTTGCACAGCTTTTTGTCACAAGAAAATCTGCCAACATTTAAAGCGGTGGCCTGATGTAAAGCTGTGAGGAGCCATTACCGATATTCAATTCACCAGGGGTAGATCACAGACTGACTTTCATCAGTCAGAGAGAGAAAAAAGGGACCACTTGAGGTCTTGTTCTGTGCTTTCCTTTTGGTACCCCTTTTAGAAATACATTAGTGAACTGTTAAATTTATACTGAGAGGTATCCAGCAGTGGATACATTTGCTGCCCTTGAATGTTTTATTGCTATTTCTGCCCTTAGAAACGATTTTATATGGATATTTACAAAATGACCTTTTGTGTTTTTTATCAGTGTCTTCAACATCAAATGTGCAAGATAAGATAAAATACACATAAAATCAACCTAAGGCAAGCATGAATGTGCAATGTATCAAAACCACAGTGATTTTGTATACCCTAACCTTTAAACATCTGACTACTTGTCGGATTCAATGCAGTGGTCTGACAGTATTCTCAGCACCCCTTCACACCACTGAAAAACTTTTGCTTCTCTTAGTTGTACAAACATGCTGAGTAGTTTCCTGCTTATCTTCCAGTAAAAAAAATAAAAACAGAATCCATGCCCTTCTCAAACTTGCCAATGCTTCAGAGGAGATGACTCCATGTGCACTAACTGACGATATATACCGGTACAGTGTTTCATGATCGCAAAGGAGAGAAGGGAGGAGGATTTTGTTAGCTGTCGACTCTTCCACTCCTCTCTGTGAAGGGCACCATCACAGTGCAGTCAGTGAGGAGGAGAGATATTGGTTGGGTTGTTGATTTCTGTTTCCTCTCCCCACGATTGAGGCAGTTGTTTTTCTTCTGACTGTGAAGCTTCGCTGTTAAAGTCACTCTTGCAAAGATCACGATGAAGCATGAACTCTCTATTCCTCCTTTGCTGCTGTTTTTTTTATTACATGCTATTGATGTCTCCCAGGACTGTAAAAAATCACCAGAAAAGGTAAAAAAAAAAAAAAAACACAGTTTGTGTCATGTGATTTACCAGACTTGTTTATAGTGGGACTCAGCGGCGGTGTTCACACCTCTTTTCTGACTGTTCACTGAAATCAGAACGTGGATTGTTGTGTTGGTTATTTTGTTCACAGTGGCCTACTTCAGTATATGCTCTTGCACATTTTTAATGCCCCTCCCAAAAAATCGGGCCCATATTTACCTCAGCTATAAAGTCCCTGTTTAGTTTGTAGCTCCAGGCGAACGTTGCTCACTTAAATCCACTTAATGTCTTAGCTCATATTAGCAGTAAAGCTGAACTTTGTTTAAGGGCAGACTTCTAACTTTGGGTTTAAAACAATTAGTTTCAGGGCAAGCTTAACTAAATAGGTTAAGATAGATTTACATGCTAGTTGGTTAAAAAAAAAAGTTTATAAAGACAAAATCTTCCAAAAAAGAAAAAAATGGCAGCACTTTTTTTTGACACTGGTAGAACGTTAAACTGTTTTTAAAATAAACACAAACACTGGTTTAGTGTCTGAGGTTTGTGCCACTGCATTTTAACAGTGAGAGTTGTGAAGTTTTAACTGAAAATATGCTAATCTACACCACTTTTCTTTTTGGCATACATAAATTAGCAACATTTTCTTTTTTTTTTTTACCAGAGTTGTGTTTACTCAGAATAAATTGTTTTTTGCTTTAATGTGAGAATAAAGTAGGAAATTTAGCACAGCTTTTTTTTTTTAGGTTGTTTTAATTAAAACATCTGTAGCTGCATAACAATAATGTGCTGTTAAACTGTTTCTGTTTTGGTTAACCACTCAAGAGTGAAGATTTTGTCAAATGCTTTCCAACATTTCTGTAAAAGTGTACCACCAGCATGACAGGGCTTTCGAATTGTTGGCAGCTTGAGGGGTCTCTCTACTTTTAGATTGCTGTGATCACAAGCTGTGGGGTGAATGTAGCCTTTTCCAGACACTATCTCAGCTTTGCATAGACAAGCCCACAGCCCACCCACTGCTCACAGTCTGTGGCAAGAAAGCTGTGTTTATAAGCAGAAATGAATGTAGAGTTTCCTGGGTTTGTCGTCCACTAACCGTTCAAAGAGGTGGCCACGAGCGAACCGGCAAACAGACAGACACGAGACTTGAAAAAAAAAAAGAGATAGTGAGTGTGCTTGTAAATCAAACTGGAACCGTGTTTATGCCTGTAGGTACACAAGCAATGTTGTTTTAGCTCTCTGTACATTTGTTCTCTGATTCTTGAAAAGCTTCGCCCACTTGTGACACTGGGAACAGCAGAACTCCCCTTTATTCAGTTGCTCTGTCAGTGAAGTCTCTAAATCCAACTGTGTGATAGTTTTTAGTTCCTTGTATTGATTCTAAAACTAAAATGTGCAGTATTTGAACATAAAACTTCAGAATACAACTCTATATTGTGTACTTCTGCATTCATGAATGCATTTACTTAAGAGAAACCATAAAAAATGTTTCTCTCAAAACAGTATGATATTGTTTACATGAAATATGCTGTTATTTTGATGTGTTGATATGTTTGTGGTCCTGCCACAGTGACCGCTACTAAGTTGTTGATTCAGTCTAAGTGAACTGGTTATTCTTGAGGGTTTTGTAAATCTGCTCTAAACAAATGCAGTCTGTACGTATAAACTGCCTCTGGATCACTTGAAGGATTCCTTTTTATAACCATTGCTGAGGTAGAAAAATAAAAAACTATGTACATTTAAGAAACTTTTTTTACCAGAAAACATGTTTGTACCTCACTAAAATGATTTATTTTTCTTACAGCCAAACCACTTTAATGTTTTTTTAATAGATTCTGATACTAATTTGTCAACTAAAGCTGACACATTGCTCTGACTCTCCTCGATGTATTGTTATACACACAAGGGAGTAGAAATGAATTATGCCATAAATATCAATAGATAGACATGTTCTTATGATGCGAAAAGTTCTACTGGAGTTGTAGAAATGTTGAGGTGACACAACTTTACGAAGTGGTTCAGTGATTTCAAAAGGATGACAAACTAAACCCATTTAGCATCCTATATCTGGCATAGTTCTTGGTATCACAAAGCTTTTTGCAGCAGCTCTTGCATGTCAAACTTGTTAAATACTGTGTGCATTTATTAATAGTTTATTTGGAATGTGCTGTACCCCAATTTACATGGAGTTTGCTGCACTGTAAAAAAGTGACAAAACTAGTGTTAGTTAATTGGATAGTCCCTCTCTTGTATAAACTTATTTGAAGGTTAACACTGTTCTCAAAGGACCTTCACACAAATGTAACACAAACAAGTGGGTGGAAAAATGGTCCTGGAATAACAGAGCAATGATTCTGAAAAGCTGGGTGAACAGATGTCTGCACTGCGTACCAAGAAACCATCAGTATGTTGACTCTGGTAGTAATTCCACAGATACAGCACACAGAGAAATGCCTGAGGCGCTCGAATGTATGATTTCTTTTTGTTGTACTTTTTTGGGGGTTATTTTTGGCCACAGTAAGCTGTAAAGATCATTTAGAATGCTTGCATACATCAGAGGACTACAACAGAAGACAAAAGAATGTTTCAGAAAATATCCCATGATTTTGGTGTAATGAGGTAAAAATAGATTAAAACAGATTTTCTTTTCTGTTCAATTTGTGGAAATTTGTTTGCTTTTTGGGCCTGTGTGTGAATTTCTTTTGTAAAACACACACAAAGAGGAAAACTTGCTCAAAGATCAGTGTTGTGAATATTTTTTTCACACTTGTTTTACTGCCTGTTTTCTCTCTTTTTGGGCGTGCAGACCTCATCTTGAGTCTCTCAGCGGGCAGCTGGGGAAACGAGCTTAAGTCAAGGTTTCTGCAAGCATTGTTTTTTTTTCTTCCCTGCCATACTGACATCTGTGTTTACTTTAGCCTTTTCTCGTGGAGCCCTTTGCTTGGTTAGCAAAACTGACAGCAGTTTTCCCTCCAGTTAATTGACTACACTGCTATTTACCAAGACTCTTAACATTGTCAATTACAGCCCTGTATGTGCTTTTACACCCCCATCTGTCAGGGTTCCAGCTGTAGTTGATTTTTGATATGTTCTCTTTTTATTAGCCTTCAGTAAGCATCTCTGCTTTAAAAAAGAAAAGAAAAAAAACTGCTGCAGAGACATACTTAAAGTAATATGACCTTTTGTTGTTTGCAAGGTGATGCTTTGCTTGCAAAATTGCATGTGGAGAGAACTTTTTTTTCTTCCTGTAAAACATTGCTGTTGATACAAAAGATGGCACCTAGAGGAAGTCAAACCTTTATAAAAATGATTAGACTGCAAGTTTGATGTGCAGTCTTGTAAAGGTCACTTTTGAAAGAATGTGAACACTTTGTTTTTAGATTGAAACTTTTGTTTTCTTTAGTCGCGTTTGTGGCAATGATGAAAATAAATAATAAATAATGTTTTTTCATAATAAAGAAACAAAGACTCTAACAAATAATATAATGTGAATTGTCAAGAAAGGCATTTGTTTGTATTTGATGAAGTTAGTTTTGTTTTCCTATTTTTTACATTTTCACAAAGCCTTTCGTTTACCTGCTTTCCTTGTCGTGTGGTGTTTGGAAACAATCTGTTGCCGTATCCTAACTGTGTAAAGCCCTGCTTGGTTACTTGAGCTGTGCTGTTGCGTTTTGGCCCCTGCAGTAAGGATGGACCTGTTGGCAGATGGCCAGAGCATAAACAGAGATGCAACTCCAAATCCCAGCTGGGGGGAGAGTCGCACTTGGACCTATACTCTGGGCTTTTGGCTGCCACTGCAAGCCAAAACAAAGTATAAAAAAAATTAAAATAACATAAAACATTCTAGTTGAATGCACGGAGATGCATGAATTCACAACAGTCTGACTGAACCAAATTAGTAACAGTGTGTTTTCACCACTCGTGAAGGTTGATGGCAGGGGAATTGCAGGAAATTAGGAAATCAGAAATCAGTTGAAATAAATCCCCATTTTTCTCACATCTCCCTTTTTGTTCAGTTAAAATGGTGTTTTCAGCACAGTATCATCTACACTAACTGAGTTTATTTAGAAGATGGGAAGAACATTTATTAGCCAAATTTAGTACTGGCAAAAAGTTCATGCCTGCATTTTTTTGCTAAATGTATATATGCACTATTTTGCAATATTAATACTGAGCACAATGATATCATGACTAAATATTCAATAAATTTGATGGCTGTAGATAATGGTCATGAAAAGAAGTAACCTTGTTTGCTTGCTTGTTTGTTTGTTTGCTTGTTTGTTTGTGGCAGACAAGTTCTAAATTCACCAGATATCTGATTTCTGTTATGATTAAAAATATGATTCAGCATGGAAAAATAATAACAGATGTTTAGTAACAGTAGTTTTTTTTTCCCACTGGAGTGTTTTGGTAACCTTGATTTCTGTTTAACGGCTGATAAAGAATGGTAGTTCAAAAACTAAAAAACTAAATATAAATTCCTAACATCTACACTATGTGAAATTACTTCCACTTATAAATGATATTTATGTTGGTAAATCAGCATATGACCTTGCATAACTTCAGAATCTTGCCATCAGAAAGAGTATTTTTATTGAGACAAAAATAATTTAGAATTTAAATATTTTTTAACTGAAATGGTAAAAAAAAAATGATCGTGTTTGCTTGTGAAGGACCTTGAAGCCAGGTCACAAGAGCAGGGACTTGATAGATGTTGTATTGACTTGTTTTGACATCAAACTCTGAATAACTCCGCTTCAGACAGATTTCTGACTTCAGTTTTAAAATTTAGGGTCAAGGACTTACGCCTTCTGGCTGCCTCTGTGTGGTCTCTGTATGGACGGTGGTGGGCAGTGGGGGTGGAAGCATACGCTCTCCTGATGCATCTTTGTGCTTCACGTCAACACAGTTGAGTTCTGTTCCATGACTCTTGCTTTGTTTCTGAAAGATGATGTCCGTGTGGCACGTGAGCCAGAGGCAGCATAACGACAGACTGCTTTTTAAGACCATTTTGCAGAACTGCTTTGTTAAAGAGCATTCTGTGTATATGAATGCAGTTCAAAATCAAGTATTAAGTCCTCCAAGGCAGACGTTTGAGTAGAAATAGCCTCTTAACAACAGATGTCATGCTGTTTCTTGTAACTTCCACCTGTTTTTTTTATATTATTTTTTTTACCTGCATCCCATTTAAGCATCCTGTTAAATGGAACTCAGCAATGTTAAGGAGCTTGCAGTTTTGATTCTCTTGTTCGAGTTGGATCACAATTCCTGTCACATACCTGCTGAAATGTCATTTTAAGTTTCAAAGCTTAAAATGACACTTAAAGCTTTCCTCTGAATGTCATTGTGCCTCCAAGCTGAGGGCTCTTCACAATCCGCACATCCGAGCTTCGGCGGATCCCCCAGTCTGCCTGATGAGTGTTTTGCTTCTCTGATACTCGAGCCTCTCCTCAATGCATCCTAAGATGTCTTTTCAAGGGCTTCTGAAGTGCCACTGTGAATAACTTCTTGGTAGGCTGATCCCACTTCAGAAACCACGTCCTTGGAATACACCATTCTTAATCCTGCATTCACAACTTCGTGCACCCACGTCTCTCCTGAAACATGGAGCATGTTTCACTGTGAAGAAAAAAAAAACCTGCATGTTTTCCACTTGAAATTATGAATTTTTGTAAAATAGATCGATACAAATAATACGGATACTGAGCCGAGATGCAAATGATGAAAGATAACATGTATCACAACAAAAATACACTTCAATACGTTAGATTGTGTGACTCCTCCAGACCCCAGACGTGAATCCTGTCTCATGAGGAGATTGTCACATCAGTGACATGGCCATGTCAAAGAACGACTGACAGCACAGGTTTGACAGTGGAGACAATCACTTCCTTGTTCAGCTCTCTATATCTGACTTGAGACTGGCCATGTCTGGGTCTTGTGTAGTGTCGACTAGACACACTTACTGCACCGGGACCTGTCAAACAAAATATCTGAAGCTGATTGCCTAACATAGAACATGCACAAATACATTATTGTATATTAGGTGACTTTTCTCTCCCAGAGATGTAAGCTGATGTGTTTTAATAAAACTGCCAAAAATGAGTGAAGAATCTCTCTCTCTCTCTCTCTCTCTCTCTCTCTCTCTCTCTCTCTCTCTATCTCTCTCTCTCTCTATCTCTATCTCTATCTCTATCTCTATCTCTATCTCTCTCAAACAAGGTCCAGATGTAGAAACACGTGAGATGAAAAACAAAGTGCTGAACTCAAAGTCTAAGTGAAACTTATGTGGCTTAGTGTAGGTAAAGCAAAAGAAGGCTTTGTCTAAATTTCCCTAGCATCAGAGTTCAATTTAATGAAGGAAATGGCTAAGATGTAGAAGCTATACTGGAGGGACTCTACCTTTCATTTAGCTAATTAGGTTTAGGGGCTTTATGAGTGTGAGAGGATTACAAGCTATTAGCTGGTATTTATTTCAAACACTCATGTGATTTATATAATTGTTTGGGGCTGTTTGAACTTCATCATACATATACAGTGTCTGCATGTATTCCAGACAAAATTATCTATTTTTTTCAATTAAACTCCAGCTTCGTGATTTAAGTTTTCTTTTACTTCTAGTTCAGATCATGCGGTGTCTGCATTGGGGATGGACATTGTCCACGTTTTACTTTAAGCTAACCTTTTGCTAGCCCCACTTTGTAAGCTTAGACAGACTGCCTTTACTGTTGAAAAGAAGTGAAAAGCAGAATGTGTAGTCTTTGTGTCTACGGGGCTGGATCAGGTGCAGGGAGAGTGAGAGGTTAGGTGACCCCTCAGCTCGCAGGCCTTTTGGACACGCCACAGCCAATTTAGCACCCAGAAAAAAGGTAAAGTCCCCGAAATAGACACCGTTTTATTACTGTTAAATTGAAACACCTAAGGAGGAACGGTACATTTTGAGAGAAGTGGATTGATTACAGCCTGCCCAGACACAACAGAAATGTACTGTTTTTGATTTAAATCCTTATCTTTAAAACGATTTGTGCTGTGTCAGTATTTAACACAAGTAATGAAGATCCCATGTCTCAGTTAGTTGTCCCCTGCTGAATGGCAAACAATTACAGTACTTTGTGTTTTTGCCTGTGTCCGTCTGTTAGCAAAATATCCCAGGACTCACTGGATGGAGTCTAAAGAGACTTTTAGAAATTAGTTATTAGACATGCATTTATAACAGATTCATTTGGGGAGTCGAGTCCTACTCAGTTTTGGCTTCTACATCACCATATTGTTGTATGTGCAATGAATCAGCAGGCTAAGTACAGTCTAGTGTAAAGCCACTAAACACCATCTCAATTATGAGTGTGGTACTGGCAGCCAGTTGGATGAACGGCATTTAATTGTCTTGTATTTTATTGCCTCTGTCCACAGTGGAAAATCTTTATTCAAACCAGATTGTTAAGCTGTTCAAAGTGTTGCCTATAAACTGGTGGCATTAGTTTGGAAATGTTTAGTTACTGTATTTGAAGCTGTATTAAAACATTTATATTCAGAGTGGGTTTTTAATTTTGAACAAAGGGAAGCCTTTTGAGTTTATGCTATTGACAGAGTTAAATGGTTTATTTACCCACCCACTGGATTAGAAAATTATTTTTCTTTCTTTATTCAATCATTTTTTAAAATTGTTTCATGATTATTTCTTCTTGTTGCTTATCCATTCTCATGCTTGTTCTGTTTTCTAATTTTTTTACTGGATTGATTAACTGCATCCACCAAAGTAAATCCTTTTCTTTCATTTGATTTACTGGCAAGTCTCACCTTCTTCACCCTGAACTCCCAGGGACTGATGGGCTCTGATGTAAGTGTAGGAAGATGGTCTCATTGCATTTTCCTCTCTCTTTGGGTTGTTATGCTCGAGGCTGTTTGACTGGCCTAGGCCGTTTGGTTGTTATCCATATTTGATGCTGGTCCCAGCAAAGGTGAACAACAGCATCGCATATTAATGTGCCATTAATGCTGTAGTGAGTCAATAGTAACTTGTGCCTTTTTCAGAGCAACCTTTTTTAGAGAGTGTGCTTTTAATGTTGGACAAATGAAACTCAAGCTCTTCTAAGGCAATGTTCAGCAACATTTAGTCTAATTTTCTCACTGCCATTTAGCAAAATATCTCATGAATAATTGAGTAATGTGCAGAAAATGATGATTCAAACTTCCACAAAAATGTGAATAACCCTGCAGTTCTGTAAACATTGACTGAAATTTGTTGTGGTATCAGCTGATAGTGAGTTATAACCACATACTAAGAGTCAACACATCTCAGAAGATCTACTGTTGTCACATGAAATGTCATAAGAGCTTAAAATGAACACAAAACCATCCATAAGGATTTGCATCCAGATCATTCAGATGGAGTCATCTAGTGTTTTAACATCAACCAAATGGTGTGCTTTAAATGTAAGAATTGGAAGGTTCTCAGACAAGTTTTTATTATTCACATCATGAGCTCTATAACCCCCAGTGGAGAATAAACAAGTTTTTACAATCATATAATATGAAGGAGGAGGTGGGGATGTGTACAAACTGGGACATGATGCTTCAAAGACTTTGCATTAAATGAATGTCAAACAGATTTTTGAAACAATAAACCATCACGCCTCAACACCCAGTCACACTATACTCTGTACAGGAAATCCCAGATGCCTAAATCTTACCAGTTCATTGGCAACACGAACATTTTAATGTTTTGTGTTCGGATTTATAACATAACAATAAAGTTAAATATGGACTGGTCTCTAAATCTTGCATGGTACAGTTAAGTGACAGTCTGGTTTTTTTTTCTCTTAAAAAGCTGTTTTGACAAGCAAATGTGCAAGTCTGATATTTTACTGCGCTCTTTAAGGCAGGAGATGGCACGTTGGCTACTAAAATTATTTGCTTTTTGTATTATAATAATTTCTATTTTGCTGCACAGCACTTGTGACTTAACTTTTACATCTTTATTCAGAAAGCTTTTTGCAGTACAGTTTTATCAAAATGTCATTTTAGCTGAGTGTGGTTGTCTCACAGGACTCCCACAGATTTAGGGTGAATCAAAAAGCATCCATCCTCTCTCTCTCACTTTTTTATTTGCACATTTTCCTCTAATTTTATTTCACTTTAGTTAGCAATTTCCTTTTTTATATCATCTTGTTCTGCAGATTAAAGAGGCTCCTGCCTTGAATCACAGCAGCTCAGTGACCATTATGTTCAAAGACCTTGACTGAAAGACATTTTATGGTGAAAGGATGGATTTTTGAGATATTGCAAAAAAAAAAATCAAAAATTCCCAGGTGGTATAAGACCCTTTTTAAAGCTGCCCAAATCTCCAATTGAGTTTCATATTTGTGATGCCAATTTATATTTTTGAGTCTCACACAATTCAAAAAATCAGTCGTTTCAGAGCCAAAAGCAAATTTGGAAATCCTTAGATTGCTTTAAAGTTTACACATTTACACTCCTTTGTTTTCTTTATTTCTTTAGTTGCTATTTTTAAAAATGGTACTTATAACAACAGCTCATAAATGTAACGATTGAAGTTCTGTTACCTTTGTTCTATGATGTGAGTCAATCAGATCGAATTAACAGAACAAAGTTGCTCTGCTTCTGTGGTACTTGAACAAAAAGAGGGAGAATATTTCAAATATTTGTTAGAAATTCAACACTTTGTGTCATAGCGTCCTCTTTATTTTGATAGCAGCAACAAATTTCTTTTTTTCTATTTTTGTTCGGGCATGTTATGTTTCTAAGTTTGTTTCAGCATTTACGTAACAACCATTTATGTTGTGCAGCCATTTTTTAAAAACGTTATGATTTTAATATCCAGATAATATTAACATGACACTTTATGAATTGTTTTTTTAATGTAAAATATTACTTCACTCTTCGATCAGTATTATTTGTTATGAGTTACTTGATTTAGTTGTTAGTACCTTCATGAGCCAAAACATCAAAGCACACAGATAACTGAATGTCATATTTGAAATATTTTTTTAAAATTATTTTGTACATTTTGTATGTATTTCAGTAGTTAGAAAGTTTTTCTAGTTCCTTATGAAGCTTTCTGAAATGATTTAATGCTTTTTATTTATTTATTTTTTTCCTCAGATATTAACGAATGTGAAAGGGACCCATGTCGGAATGGAGGCATTTGCACCGATCTGGTTGCCAACTATTCCTGTGATTGTCCAGGAGAGTACATGGGAAGGAACTGTCAGTACAGTAAGTAATATTTGTTTTATTTTATTTTTTTAAGGCCTTCATTGTTTTATACTACAAATATGGGGAAAGTCCCACCAGCGGAAGAATATATTACGAATAATATATCATCAGACATGGAACCCTGAGCTACTGTCCCTGCATGGACACTCGCAAATTAAAATATCGGATTTTCTATCTCAGGTGCACCACAGCTGCATCGAGAGGAATGCAATGAATAATTTTTATCATGCCAATGCTGAAAAAGACCAGAAGAATTTATGGTAGTGTTCAAGGATAATGGCTGGTTTTACAAATTGAATGCCAGAGACTTGACAGAAGGAAATAATAAAAAGAAAAAGAAAAAACCCTGATAAATATGTGTTGGACTAGTGATTGTAAATATTAGAAGTGAAGTTGTACGTGTAAACTCAATATGTGCACAGAGCATTATTCAGCAACTATTTAAGTATTTTTACTGTCAGGCTTGTGGTGCAGGTTGATTATTAGGATGGCTTGTTTTTGGCTGTGTGTTTAAACACATTAGATCTGGCGTGAAACAATGACCGCAAGGTGAAAGTGCTGACTCTCAGCGGTAATTGGGTGGTGTTTACACCTTCAGAAGATGAAGAGTCTAGAAAGTGCGTCTTATTTATACATATCCCAGAAGGGTACTGTGAGCAGGGCCACAAGTCCTTCACTGTTTAGCTAATATAAATGTCAACACTTCTAAACAACCCTGAAGCAAGGAGTCAGTGCTATGAACAGCTTTCTGATGTTTGTTGATTTTGTTTTATTTGGATTTTGGTGTGGTTAAGCAACACTCATGATCTGTATGTTTTCTGAGTAGTATATTTAGCACTATTTCAATTGCCTAACTTGTTAATGACATAAACACTACAATCTGCCAAAGAAAAAAAATCAGATTAAAAACGACTCATTTCCCAAAAAGCAATTATCTCCATTTATTTTAAATGCACCACTACACATTTGTGTAATGAGACATCAGGACCCTTTAGGCTGGATGATGACCCTGCTACACTTTCTGCAAACTGTGCAACCTGGATAGGGATCTGGATCAGGCTTTTTGATACTTCAACAGCCATCAAATGTAAACACTGAGTTGCTTTCTTTATGTTTTTATTTAGTGGGAAGCTTTTTTCTTCAAAATGCTTGATGAAAGGTTGTCATTGACAGGTTGGAAGCAGTATCTCCCTGAGGCATCAGTTTTCAGGCCAAATGTTCACCAAATTGGTCTTACTCCAAAATAATCAAATACTCATCTTTTGTTTACAGTCTTTTTGTATTACTTGTATTTTGTATTACAAGTCAGTCAAATCAAGTGGAACACTACACTGTGGAAGAATTTACAGCTCAATTTGCCAAATTCACTAAAACTGTGTATATTGTGTCACTACAAATGTCCCTGGTCACTGTGAAGCTATCTAAATCAATTTCAAACAATTGTTTATACTGTTAGTCTAAGTGAGTTGTGGCTCAGATAGAAGAAGAAAATCAGTTCCCACATACCATGAATGTTTCTCATATAATAGTCCACATGGAAAAAACGTTTTTAAGCCAGGACAGCTGCTTTTGTTTGGGTCTTCTTCAAAGTTTGGTTTCTGATTACAGACTCTTAGGCATTTTATTGTGTTCAACACACTTTATACGACTACAGTTTATTTGTTCAAAATTAAATCAAACTTTAGTTTTCTTTAAATCTAATAATTTGGTTTTAGTTGATATGTTGAGAATCAATCTTAATAGAAAACACTTCTCTTTTCTTAAAGATGGTAGAGTGGTCTGGAAATAATTTGATGCTTTATGATGACATGAGATTGGGTCATTTCTGACATTATCCAGCTGCTCTAGGTAATGGAGACATTGCTAACTTCAATTGTATCAAAGGATCTGACCTCTAGAAACAATGTAATAAATATGGGCTGTGACCTTTAAGTTGTTTAAAAAGAAAGAAATTAAAAAGAAAAAAAATGGTATTAAAATATGTACCAAAACTTAACAAAAAGAGGATTAGCTTTAATAAGGTGGCATTATGGGTTATCTGTTTATATACAACTGTTTTGGTAAATAGGATGCAGCTGAATAATGCATCCATATGTAGGTCAGTAGATTACTTTTAATTAACCTTTAGCAGTTTCAGACTAACTGTTGCCCATGATGTGTTGTGGCTCCGTATTAATAGACCTGTTTAAAGCGAAGCTCTGATTTCTTTCTTTTGCAACAATCGGCAGAGGAGGGAACAGGTGATAAGTTATTAGCCTCCAGCTACAGGAAAACATACTACAGTTAAGAAGCAGATTTTTACACAACTTAACATGATTTGACAACTGTAGAATGGCTGTTGGTTTGCCAGAGGTCAACACACTTTTGTTTCTTCTTCTTCTTTTCCTTATTTTTCTTTTTTAACCCATAGAAACACATAACCAGTGGCAGCCTGTGGTGGTAATTCAATAGCTCTAACAGGGCAGCTTGCACAGTTTCTGTCCACTCTCACAGCTTTGTTGTTGGTTTTAGGTTTGGCTTCATTGCAATACTGTCAGCAGTATGTTTTGGACTCTGGTAGAAGCTATTTTATTGAGTTCGTGACTGGAGAGAAGGAGTCTGCTGGAACAAAAAGAATGTGATTAGACATTCAGTTACACAGCAAAAACAAAGTTAGATGTGTTAAAGTGGGAAAATGTTTTACTCTATCTTTGATTTCAGTTATTAAAAATACAGATTTGTAGAAGGGTGGAACAATGCTTAAAGCTGGTGCATCTGTAGCAAAAAGGTTGCAGGTTCACTTCCTGCCTGGCACTTTTTTATGGAGTTTGCATGTGTTTCATGTGCCTGTATGAGTGTTTGCCACTTATTACTGTGTCATCCCACATTGCAAAAACAGGCATGTTAGGTTAATTGATCATCCTAATTCAGATTGGAAAGACACACAAAATAATGCAATTAGAAAGATTTTTTGACATGAATGAAATTAGTTCTTTCGGACCCAGGCTAAATACTTGTAAGCTGTAGATTGACGTGAGTTCAGATGAGTATTCTAGGATGAGGATTATAGTAGTCTTCCCCCCCCTGGGGCCCGGACACCGGTGGTGGAATAGGCCTAGTGACGAATGAGACTGGAGGAGCTTGGGAGCGAAGGAGGAGATGGGATGGAGGATGGTGAAAATTCAGCTGGCATGCAGATAGAGTTCAGACAAGGGGTTTTATGAGAGGCATCCAGTGCAATGATTGGCTTCGGAAAGGGTGCGGTCTTGACGTTGATTGGCTGCATCATGTTATGTGGCACGACACAGGTGATCCAGGTGAGACTGATAAGAGTCTTCCAGTTTGAATTTTCACTTAAGCTTCATATTACCCCTAGATTTAAATAAGTGTGTATGATTGTCTGTCTTATTTGCCTCAATGTGGCCCTGTGATAAAGATGCAACCTGTTTAGGGAGTACACCCCGTCTTTCACCGTGACTGCTGGAGATAGGCACCTGATCTTCTGCGAAACTGCACAGAGACAGATGAATGGATGGGTTTTAAACAATATATTGCCTTGACAATATGTGATTTGGTGTGTCTTCTTTAGAAATACAACTTTACCACAACATTGTGTAAGTCACAAAGCAGTTAGCTGCATAATTTCTATCATATTCAGATAAACCAAGGCCAGTCAGATACAATCCTGTTTTACCATTGATATAATGGAATTTTTACAGGGGTTTAGAAATATCTTCTCAGAAGAAGGAAAGCTGAAGTGTCAAACAAAGTATATTTGAGTAGGAGGTATGTAGAGAGATGGGACCTGGTGTGAGTGTGTCCTCAAGTCCTTTAACTTTATGGTTAACACAATGCTTCATTTGTTTTAAAAAAAACTGTTTCTCAAGATGTAAGTGTGATACTCTAACGCTGTTTAGCTTTAGATTGTGATTGAAATGCACATCCCAGCAAAGCACAAACATGTTTATGCTTTTGTATCCAATTAAAAAAATCTGTTTTTAAATGTTGAATATTAGATTTTTTTTTTCTTGTTTGAATTAGTTTTTTATTAAGTTGGCTGCACATTTTGTTGCTAGTCCCCAAAATATAGCATGCATAGAAACAGTGGGTGAATGCCTGTAAGATGAGCAGTCGTCATCTCCTCCGACTTGTTCTTTCAGCCCACAGTGTGTGTGTGGGCTGGTCCTGCCAATTCCAGCTTATGTAGATGAAGAAATCCTCTATGCTCTTGCTCTGCCTCACAATAATAGGTGTGGGAAAATATTGTGAAAGTGACGTTTTAGTTATCCCTTTTCTTACAGTAATTACACTGCTTCCAGTACTGACTTCAGTGAGATATTGGTAAGTGAAAATCGACAAAAAGAGTCATGTTTATTGCCTGCCAAAATAAATGTTTGCAAGATATCAATGAAATGTTAAGTGTGAAAACTGATAACTTTTTATAATTAATTGACTTAGTTAATGTATCTTTAGGCTAAATTACTGTAGCACTTTAAGTAGATAATAAATTGTCTTTTTGTGTACATTTTGTGTAAATAAAGCAGAGAAGGGGGAAAGTGTGTGTTAACAAAGATCAGAAGTGCTGTTGAATTATTATCATTGAGTGAACTTTTTAGTTTGTGGAGCCAACCTAAGCTCAGAAGCCCAGTTTTTGTTGTACCTGCTCTGTAGTTTACTTTTTTCTTGCTTGTTATTTTGACTAACATAAAAAAAAATTTTTGGTAAAGTTGTCATAGTGCAGGATAGAAAGATAAATAAATACATTTGGGTTTCTCTACTAAAATATTAGAGCTTCATTCAGTCTTACTAAAACACTGTATTAGTCTGTAGAGGTGGTATAAAGAGATTTGTGCGCATGTTACTGTTTGTTTATCTGTGTAATTCTGGCATAATACTTTGCATTTAAATGTTAATTGCCATCTTTGACAAATTTAAATACTTAGCAGCACATAAAACTGTGCATACATCTGCTGCATTGCACTCAGCATCATTTGTCACCTGTGAAACCTCTGTTATACGGCTGACATCTGTTTCATCCGTTTATTATTCCTTCATTTATCCTCTCTTTTTGCCTGCGTGCTCATTAGTATTGGTGTGTTGGCATTAATTTCACTGGAGTAGTAATTTGTTTAGAGCGTAGGCAGGGCTTGTGGGAGATGGATTCAGCTGTCACCGCACGCTGGTGTTGGTGTTAGTGATGTGTGCTGTCGCAGGGCTGATGTATGCTCAGAGGCCAACAGGGCAAGGCCCGAGGGCTGGCTGCCACTGCAGCTCTGACGGACGACTGGCAGGCGGCTCATTAGGAAGGGCCCATCATTGCCACAAGGTGAAAAGGAGTGAGGTTTGCAGCACTGTCTTGTCACAGCATCCACATATAATCTCTCACGAGAGTGCCGGCCAAGAGGTATAACATCTAGACAAATAGCTTATGCTGATGCAACATTGTTTCTTGATCCGTGATGCGAGGTCTCACTCAGAAAACTGGGTATGATTCTGTATTCAAACTAAACTTTCATCACATTTGGTATGAAAGCCAACATTTCAACTGTACTCTTGATCATCAATCTATAAGCTAAAAAAATTACATGGTAAAAACTACTTTAAAAAAAGCTCAAATCCATCTTGTTTTTTAGGACCGGAAGCGGTCACACTGTACTCTGTGATTTTAAGGGGCAGAGCAGTCCAGATAAATCATGTCTGTACCTCAATTTTGGGGTCAAGTTTCCATACGGGATTGGTACAAGACACAAAAACATATGCACAACACACTAGTTTTCTTTCCATTTATTTTAACTAACAGTGACCATCCCCAAAGCCCCGACAGAAAACTTAATCACTCCTCCTAGAGGGAAGCCCTACTGTAGCAGGCTGTGTACAGCAAATGCGGATTTAACTGGTAAGTTCACTATCAAGTTTAAAAATCAAGTCATATCATGCTGTTTTATTATCACATTGCAGAGTAAATTGAAAGACACAAAATCTTGCTTTGCTTTAGTGTGGAGTGCTTTACAGCATCACCCTCTACTCCCTTTAATGGATGTATCCTCTTTTACACGAGAGTTGATATAATTTGCAACATATTTATAAGCTTTCAAACATGCCATTAGGTTTTTAAAGTAAATCCTCAGGAAAAATTCAAATCAAAATTTACAGTTGAAGAAAGAAATATATTTGATGGGGGGAAATAATGATTGCCTCATAAATTTGAGTGTGTAAAGTCCTCTCAAATGTAAAACTCTTTGAGCTAGATTTTTGCCACATGTCTAAATCTAATAAATTTACAAAGAAGTATTTGTCTTGGAATTTGAATTAAAATTAGCGTATTTCAAAAGTTCTGTGCTGGTTCATTCAAAACTAAAAATATATTCATTTTCAACAGGGAAATAAAGCTGTTTTCACCAGCTTTACTTTTCAACAGGAGAAGTTGAAAACTTGAAATGATCCAACTTGGATTGATCCATGTGAAAATGTAAAATCTCTGTAAACCGGAAACCAAGGCCATCCACCTACACAAGTCTGGAAGCTATGAGTCACACACAATGAAGAAGTAAAGCAAAACTTATTTACCTTACTGGAATATACGAACACATCTCTGCCAGTGCACACATAGAGATATTCTCTTTCCTCCAGCCTCCAGTCGATCCTCCCTGGACCCTCCTCAGACATTACTCAATGTCTCCTTGGCTCCCTGTTGACTCGAGCTCCACAGTTTTAGCAGCTGGATGAGTTTTGCTAAAGTTGTTTTCATTGTTCCATTCTCTCTTGTCTCTTTCTTATGTGGTGAAAATCTTCTCAGAGCTCTCAGCACTGCCAGTTTTATTGTCTCCTGGTACGTGTGTGTCTAT
Organism: Millerichthys robustus; assembly: GCA_034783495.1. NCBI lineage: Eukaryota > Metazoa > Chordata > Actinopteri > Cyprinodontiformes > Rivulidae > Millerichthys > Millerichthys robustus. The sequence goes on from JAVKLF010000001.1 coordinate 10,446,109, forward strand.
TCTATCTGTTTGTAAGTACTGGGCATGAATTGAGTAGGCGTTTTGTTTAAATGTTGAAGGATGCATCATAGCTTTCAGGTGGTTATTGCTTCAGGCTTCCCCTAAAGGCTGGTTTTGTGTGGACACAGTTCAGCTACAGTTTGCAGTTTAGTCAGTTTGAGCCATCTGTGGCGCCAACTGAAGTCTGAGCGTGACATACTTTTCATTCTTCAGGGACACTTTGAAGCTCACTCAGCTTTTCCCTCTTCATTGTTTTACACACATCTGTTTAATCATTTGTGAACAGATGCGTTAGTGGTACTTGTAATGTTGCTTTTTTTTGTGAAGATACACTCCAATTCACAAAATGGTAACATTTAAAATCTAATTGTATTTATTTTCCTCAAGAAAGATGATTTGAAGTGAGGTTCTGAGAAAATGTTGGAAATAATCATTATCTTACCTGCTGTAGGTAGCTCAATGAATGACCTCAGTTAGGAAAAATGAAAATCAATTATGATCAGATTAATGACTTATCAGCTACTCTGAAAGGGATAAAAAAAAACACAGTGAAAAGCTGTCCTTGTGTGAATTCAAATTTTAAAAAAAACTTAACTATGCGGTTAGTCGTGTGTTAAATTTAATTATAGGGTTATACATAAGCACAAATGGTGACAGCATCAGCTAGCACTTCCAGTGCAGCCTGGGGAACTTGGACAGGAATTTCAGGAAAAATAGTTAACTTTCCAGAAAATGTGTGTAAAGTAAAATTCCAATATTCGCACAAACCATGATGAACTTCTTCAAATTGCTGTTGTTTTTAAATATTAGAAATCCATTTTTATCTTGGCCATTCAGACATTTTGCTAGCTCATTAATCTGTTCAAAACAAAAACAAACAAAAACCTCAACTGAAGCCATTCAATATGTTATCTACAGCAAGTAAGATATTAATTGTCCATTAGCCTTAAACACAGTCTTGCAATTAATAATGCTCCTCAAAGCAATGAAGGTCATCAGAAAATCTTAGCTATCCAACCAGCATTAGCTCATTTCTGGGAACTCCTTTTGCATCTTTCTGTTTGGTTATTACTTGCTTTTAATGTAGATGATGCATATAAACTTTAAGAGAAAGCACCCTCAGCATTATTTGGTTTCACAGATTATTTATTTACAATTGCAAATGTTTATGCAATACAAATGACATGGTTGTAAAGAAGGCTGTAGATTTGGAGGCTATTGTTTTATTTAGCAATCATTTTCAATTTGGAAAATAAAAAAAATCACTCATCATTTTGCAATGATGTCATCGATTTGCCTGACTCAAATACTAAATAAAACTTAAGCTTTTCACTTAAGATGTAGCTAAGGCTCAGCAAAGTATTTGAGGCTACTAATGCCAGAGCCTTCACTGGAGGCCAAAAGAAGTATCATATCTGTGATACAGAATCGGATTTGAATTGCACTACAGTTTCTAACCATCTTTTAGTGAGTATATTGCATATTAAAGGAAAAGATTTGCATGATTGGGTGTTGAGTGGAGACAGTTTTGTTCTAACAGTTTGTTCAGGCTGAAGGATTCTTGAGGAACTTTAGACATACCTCATTAAATTTTAATGCCAATGTGCTTTAGCTGTTTCATATCACACTTCAACCATAGCTGAACTGCAAGGAAGACCTACCATTGCTCTTCCATCATAATCCCTTTGCAGAACCTGTTATTGTATAAAAACAAAGCTGTACAGTTTGCAAATGAAATCCATTTTAGTGAATATGAGCCGAACTGTAGGAATCTTAAAATATATCATAGTTTTGGTGTGAATATTGTAAAAAAGAGAGCAAATTTTGTGTACAAATGAGCAGCTTTAATCATTAAATTTTATCTAATAATTTTGGCTTTCTTTTTGTGTTGTTTTGTTTTCTTTATATGGAGGCCCCCGACAAAAAATGTGCCTGTTTTGCAGAGCAAGTAGTTCTTTATTGGATCAACCTTGCCAGAATGCCTTTTACCTCAGGTATATTTCTTAAAATGCATTTGCTATGCCTGGACATACCAATTAGGATTAAGTGGCAAAACAAACCGCTTAAAGATGCAGCGGTGCTTTTCTCTGAGAATAATGCTGTCTTAGCTGCTCACTTGAATTCAGCAGCGGTGAAGACATTTGAAGTTGTTACAAAGCCTGCTGACTCTGGGGTTACCGCTGGCCAGCAGTGACTACAGCTACTGAGGATGAAGCCTATGGGTTCTGTTTCTGATGGGGAAAAATCAAGTCAAAACTGTCACATAGGTCAGTCAAATGTGAGCGTATGATTTCAGAGAGAAGTCTACTTAATGATTTGGCCTAAAAGGGTTCGACTGTAATGGACACATCGGGGACCTCTTTGAAAACAGGACAGAATGAGGAAAGAAAAAAAATCTTTAACCTTAAAACTACAACCTTGTGATTTAAAAAAAAAAATACTAGGTGGAGTTGCTGACTTCTTTTTTCCTTGAGCTTTTTAAATGGTTCATCTGTCTTTTCCCTTTTTTTTCTCAGAATGCTCCGGGCCACTTGGCATGGAGGGTGGTATCATTTCCAACCAACAGATCACAGCCTCCTCCACCCACCGCGCTCTGTTTGGCTTGCAGAAATGGTACCCGTACTTTGCACGCCTCAACAAGAAGGGCCTGGTCAATGCCTGGACTGCTGCCGAAAATGACAGATGGCCGTGGATCCAGGTAAAGCATCGTCACAGGACAGGCGACACACAAAGCCTGGCCAGTGCTTCATAAAACTAAATTAAGACACAGGTGCAGCCTTAATTACAAATAATCCCTTGCTGTTCGCATCTTCAAATAGCAGCATTTTACCTGTGTTTTTGTTTACATTCTATACCATCACTTGTTTGTAGGTGAGGATTAGTAAAAAGAGCATATTGTGCTGCAGATTTATCTCACAATAAATACAGATATACTACATTCAATAGAATAGAATAGAATAGAAT
>JAVKLF010000001.1:10451490-10462838 GCA_034783495.1 Millerichthys robustus
ATACAAATCTATTTTACACACACAAATTGATTTGCAAGTACAAAATATATATGTCCTTAATTTGTGCCCATAAGTGTCTGTGTTGTCCTGGAAGACCAATTGTAGTAGATTGCATCATACAGAGAACTGATTAAAGTGAAAATAATGAAACTCCCTTACATGCAGTAAAGACTTGGGATAAAACAGATTTTTTTATGTTGAGCAAATGGTTAACATATGACAACTAGAACATTTCGTCTTTGCACCATTAAAAATAATATGTTTACAAAGCAGATGGCCCTATTGTAGAAACCCTCTCCATCTAAAGTGATTATCAGTTTACAAGTTTAATACTGCTGTCCCTCCACAAACAAACACACAAAAACATGCAAACACATGTTTTCCAAATTGCATCCACATGATTATACAATGAAGTGTGAACATAAAATCTTTTTCCTGATAAAATACCTGTTTGGGCTGTGCGATACTACTTAATATTTATTTATTTTAATCAGACACAAGAATTGTGTCTGATTAAAATATACCTTAAAAAACAAACGCATTAGGTTGTTGTAGATGTACAGCCTCTGAGAGTTTTGTTAAATCCCTCTCCCAATTTATGGCAGGGAATAATATTATTTTTACTGCTCATTAATCCACATAGAAAGATATTTTATGTTATCTGGTATTTAAATCTAAATAAATAATTTTAAACAGGTTTGTTTGTTTGTCTTTCAGCCTGGTTATGGCTTTTCTCTACATCGTATGACTGTGATGATGAGTGACAGCAGGCTTTGAAGCGTGCCATTGTCTGATATGTGATAGAAAGACAGTGAACCATGAAAGAAGCATAATAGAAAAGAAGCACACTACACTGCGACAGAATGGTGGAGAAACAGGAGCTGTGTGGAGCAAGAAAAGAATAGTAAGACAAGGCAGAAATAAAAACAAAAAATGGGGGGAGAGAGTTGGGGGTAAAGGAGAAAAAGAAACAAACGTGTGGAAAGGTGGGGAGAAAGGGACGTAAAAAAATCAAGCAGCATGTTTGACTTTAATGATGCCACGTGGGATGTTGCGCGGGATGCTGCAGGCATTGTGTGCTTCTACAGAGAGCCTGGGTAATTGGGACATGAGTACAGAGGTGTACAGGCATGGCAATGTTTTAGGATTAAGCTAAAAAGTTAGTGCTGTGTCTGTAGGGTGCAGTGATGTGGCAAGACTACATGTCTGTCATTCGAAACAGGTTAATATTGACAGTTGACAACCTTATCCATACCTGTTGGCCTTAGGTTGTTCTTCATATATGTCACCGGTGGTTCTTAACCTTTAACCTCTGGATCTCATCCTCAACAAAGGAATCAATCAAATAAACACAAAAAAGAAGCAAATTGTTGTAGCAATGCATCCCAACCTTAGGCTAAACACTGACTATGCGCCTGTTTTAGTTTGCAGGCTGGTAATTTGTCTGTTTGCGGACGCTTGCTGACGTTCACACGCACCTATGTACTGTGAGAATGCAAGTTTTCCACAACCTCACCACATCCAGCTCACAAAATTGCATTTGAACACTCGAGGGAAATATGCTGCCGGTCTCACCAATATCAGCAAGATATTGCTTCAGCCAGCTGCGTTGGAAAAATGAAACAATACAAATCACTTGTGAAGGCTAAGCAGGTCTATTTTATTGGAAGTTGCATAGTTAATGCAATAATGTTTGGATGCAAATTTCTATTAGTTCTGTTACATCTGTTGTCACCTTCATCCATGGGGCCACCTGAGCCGATTGGTGGTTTGACATTATCCAAAAAATACACGTTTTTTTTTTTTTTTTCACTAATATCCTGCAGATCCATGACTACAGATACAAACAGTTGGTTTTTTTTCTTTCTTTTTTAAATTAATGTACTTCATTAATGTACTACTATTAAGTGACATTTAAACCAGGAGTTTTTCGCTGACAACATAACTACTGTTTTAGTGCTTTTTTATAGTAAAAATACAGTTTCCAGGGTGTAATTTGATAAAGAAAATCCTACTTTTACATTAAGGTCATCAAACATATGTAGGTAACTTGCCTGTTTCACCCAGATGGTAAAAAATAAGCCAGTGCTCCACTGCATCCACTTCATTTGGTGAAATGTCTCTTTACTCAGAGACGATGCACATGAAAACATGAACAGTTTCATCCAAGCAACTACCAGAACATGACTAACTAGCACACACACCCACACAAAAAGCACAAAAAGCTGCAAACAATTTTGGTGTTTCTTGACAATCAGTATTTATAATAGCATCTCTTTCTGATTTTTTTTTTCCAAACCAAAATAAAGCTGTGGTAAAGCACAATCATGCTGCATGATCGATTTACATAATATCCTCCTGAAAGTTTGCATTCTGACAGAAAAGCTCCCATTAACAATCAGTGTGTCTATGCCCTTCATACGTACTTACACTTGGGGAAACAACTCCTCAGTAAATCTCAACAGACACTTGTTTGATACTGAAATGGTATTTGTGCTAGTCACAAATCAGCTGCAAATCAATCTAGTCCAGAAAGTGTAAATTATTTTTTCTATCTTGTGAGCTCTTTCTTTTTGGTTCCAGGGCAACAGTCAATATTAAAATATTCTGTGGTTGAACTGTGGCCTGAAAAAGGGTTTTGGTCTCAATTTATTTCACAGTTGTAGCATGACGGTAACTAAATAAAGCTTTTTGGTCATGCCGGTCCAGAGAGTTTCATAAGCCTGTATCGTACAACACACACACAGCATTTTGAGTTATATTTGGACTTGTGTAATTTAGCAACACAAATTTGATGGGGCAGTTGTGACAGACGTGTCAGAGCAGGCTGTTTCTCTTTGTTGCGCCTTTACACAGGAAAAGTGTCCTTGAACAACACGCTGAGGATAAATTTGCTGCTAAAAGAACACGTGCCTTTTATCACCACTCAGAGCATGTGTGGCAGAAATGAGGATATCAGAAACACCATTGAACCGTTGAGAATCAACTAAACTGTAAATCAGTGACAATTTTTCCATTAAAAAAAATCTTTGTTGCTTTTAGATTTTGTTTGCGCTGTTAAAAAAAACAAAACACACTTGAGCTTTTGTAATGACCCAGTGTCAAAATACACAGATTAAATGCTAGTATTTGACTGCTAATAACTGTTATTCCGACGCTGTCAAAATTGCTTTTTACTCTTGGCTGTTGGAGATCATTTCTTTTTCATTGAGATGCGACTATTATAGCATTTTTCTTTTCAATATTGGAGAGCTATAATCATGTTTGTAATACAGGCCATGAGATTCTTTTTGTAGAAAAGAAGGAATGAAAACAACAACATATTGACACGTTTTGAAAAAGCACCAACAATGAGGCAGCTGTGACGTTCAATATGTTTGCACTCATGCACGTTAAAACCGCGGCGCCACAGGTCTTCTTGGTAGTTTCAAGGACAATCTAATTGTTATAATGATGTTACAAATCCTTCTACAGTTGGTGCGTAATCATCAGAGGGCATGTTTTTATGCTTTTTACACTCTTGACCTTTCTGTGTCTGTGTTTGTGTGTGAGTGAATTCTTGCGTCTTAGCTTGATTGCTGTGCATATGGAAATAAATTGTGGTCCAACGACAAATGGAAGCTTAGCTACTCATAGGTCAGATACCTATTTGTAGGAATAAATATTTATACTGTTAATAACAGACTAAAAGATATCAAGAGAGCGCTTAATGGAAAATATGCTCTACATTGTCTAGCTGATGACTTCAGCTTCTAATACAACTCAAGTGAACCGGTCACTTACAGAACAGTAATATAAGTTTTTTTTCTCCCCTCAAACAGTGGATTTGAAACCTTAAACACATCCTGTATCTTTATTGCAGCTGTTAATCTAGCTCCCTCCAGACTTATTATTATATTACATTTGTTTTTTTCTGCGGCTTTTCTTTTTAAATAAATCGTCTGGCACATTTATTCATGATTATGGGAAAGTGGTCATGGATTTTGCTTTAGCAAGTTCAGATTAAATTAGGGGGTCTTTAAAAAGAGTGTTTCCTACTTTTAGAAGACTGTGGCGTACAGCCAGACATAGGATCACTTTCAGGGTGTTGTAAATGGTTCCACACTGAATGTTACCCACTGACGGCGAAACAAGATGTTTCAAACTGTGAAAAGGAGGATTTTCTTTTTTAAACTTTGAGATCAGAAATTATTTCATGCTGAACTTCTTTTGTTTAGAGGATTCTTTTTATCCAAAGGTCTATGCAGACTGAGATAAATTATGTGCATATTTGGAAATAAAAAGGTAAAGTTGAAATGGTGAAAGGGTAAAAGTTTATCTTAAACTGTCTCTACGCATTTTCTTTGGGTTTTCTGTGTTGTCTTTCGTTTAAAAAATACACAAGTTTATAGACCATATTTATAGTAAAATAAAAATTTGCAGTAAAATCAAACCACTCTTTGTCAAAACATAATTTGTTGTAAAAATTTGTGATCATGTTAGAATGATTTTTTTCACTTTCCTATTGATAGGCTTCCTAAGTGGTATTATGTTTATAAAAACATATTTTTAAAAAAACTCAGGCAAAGTCTTGCTGGTTTTTAACAGCTGGCATAAAACATGTGATGATGCATTTGTGAAAACTCATGTGAGTATGAATATTTGTCTGTTAACAAATCAGCACATGAACCAGCAGATGAATTTTAATAACATTCTCAAAACGTGATTATTAGATCATTTTGAAGTAAATTTGATTACAGATGGCTGCCACAGCTGATGCAAATGCATGAAAAGCGTTCAGTAAACCCAGATATTTGGCAGAATTTTGGTGTGGCAGTAGCTGAGCCTCATACCTAACATACTGGAGCTAACAGATCACTTGAGATCTTTGTTTCAATCAATGAATGCGGTGCGAAACATGCCTTCATTTCCTCGTCATTGCTTTCATTATGTTTGTATTTGACACATCATGTTATCCAGTAGCAAATAATTTAATATTTTATTGAGTAATTACTTACTAGGAACATCTGCCATCAGGGTTTTCCTCTAGCTGCCTGAGATTTGCACAGAGATGAAAAAGCATTTTGAACTATTCCTTTAGCAACACTGGTTCTGGTTGTCAATATTTTGGGCAGTTTCTCAACCCATGCATGTCCTTCTTTAGCATCCTAATGGAGTTTGTGTTAGAAATGGCTTTGAAATTACAAAGGAATGGGTGCAGTGAGTCATGGTCTTATCAAGAACAACTGCTTTTGGGGAGAGTAATACAAATCTTTTAGGGACTAAATCTGCTGAGGTCTTTTCTGTGTTTCTCATAGTCAATTAGAAAAGAGAAAAAACTTCTGTGGATTTCAAGTGCTGTAGTGTAATTGTCTGTTTTAACCTAAATGGTGCTCATACCTGTACATCTGCAAGCAAACGTCCACACATTTTCACTTTAACAAGAAAATGTGTCTCAATTAGCTCTAAAGTGACAGAGGTGTTTTTTTTCTGAGTGGTCATTAAACATGTGAAGGATCACCAACAATTAGCTGGCTTACCACCAAACAGTAGCCTTTTAGTGACAAGACTTTTAATTAGTGCAAGAAGTAGTTGTCTCTATTGGGAAAATTGTAAAAAGGAATGCTGTGAATGTGAACATAAGGGTCACCGCAGCCTTGAGGCTCTAAAACCTGTCCCTGGGGGTAATGAAAATCATAAGTTAGTTTAAGATTGTATCAAAAATGAAAAAAAAAACAACTATTGTTTTTATCTTCTACAAACTAAATTTTGACCAAAACGAAACAAAATAGTTGCACATTCTTTCAGCAGGTCTTGATATTTTAGACAAGGTTGTTAGACATATTTTTATTACTTTTGCTCAATTTTTCTGAGAACCATTAATAAAATTCTTATTGTCCCAAATAAATTTGCTCAAGGGCCAACATTTTTTTTAAACAGGGTGTGGTATGGCCAGCCTTGAATTTATCATGTTTGTGCTAACGTTGCTTGTTTTGTGTTATTCATTTCACTTTTTTTGCCATGAACAAATGGAATTCGCTGCTTAATGGTTGCTACTGTTGTTGTTTGGTGTATGAGTGTGTCAAAGAAATAAGATGGATTTTTGTGACGTTTGCATTTTCTGTTTGGACTCTTCAGATAAACCTGCTGAGGAAGATGAGGGTCACGGGCCTAATTACCCAGGGTGCAAAACGTATTGGCAGCCCAGAGTATGTCAAGTCTTACAAAGTGGCGTACAGTGAAGATGGGAAGACCTGGAGAACATACAAAGTCAAGGGCAAAGAGGAGGACATGGTGAGACACACAGACACATCTACTGTCGCTCACTGTTTCCTGCTGTACAATACATAGACAAGGGTGCAGACTGGTCCACATGCACTCTCAGAGACTAGATAGTGCACTCGTTCAAGGACGGGGTGGAGGACATGATGAGATGGCTTTTTAATTAGCTGGCGCACACCAGACTCATCATGCTGCCCTTTACCCTTCTTCACTTTTGTGACTTTTAGATTGAATTTTTATTCAGAATTTGTATTCCTTCATACTATTTGGGAAATGACCAGCTACCAAATCGGGGACACAGCATTCTGTGTCATTCCTGACAGCCAACTATTGCTGTTATGTTTGGCTACAGAATACTCAAATACAGTATCTAATTGTCCTATTTAGTTCATGATATGTAACAATGCTGCTTTGTCCTTAAGTTTTATGTAATTTAACATTTTTGAATTATTGCCAATCAAGTTATTGTTTAAAAAAATGGACTTAGTGTATGCAGTGCTGTCTGTTATTATTTGATTTGAAGTGTCCAAAAAGTATGGCAGTATAATTGGGGCACTAATCGAAAGCCCACTATTGTTCTTATAAATTATTCGGCTCAAATGGTGCAGGAAATTGTCAATTTCTTTGTCTATGTAATTCTAGCTCATTGACCTTGAATGACAGCAATTTGTTGGCTGTGAAGTAGACACTAGAGACAGCGGTGGATAGTTGGTCGTAATGTAGGAAAGTGATTTATTTCGCTATTCTCTCCGTCTCTATGTGATGTCATTTCACCTCGTCTAACAGATTTTTAGAGGAAACGTTGATAACAATGCTCCATCGGCCAACTCTTTCACACCTCCTATTGAAGCCCAGTACGTGCGGATTTACCCCCAAGTCTGCAGGAGGCACTGTACCTTAAGGATGGAGCTCCTCGGGTGTGAGCTGACAGGTAGGGAAACTTTATTACACCAACTTAATAGCTGTGTCATGGCGGGATTATAATGGTTTTAGAGGTTGTGCAGTTTTAAAAATGTTCAAACAAGTTAGTGTGTTTTTTTTGTTTGTTTGTTTGTTTGCTTGTTTTTGTTTTGCTGCAAGGCTGTTCTGAACCGCTGGGGATGAAATCAGGACATATCCAAGACTACCAGGTCACTGCCTCGAGCGTCTTTAGGACACTCAACATGGACATGTTCACTTGGGAGCCTGGGAAAGCGCGTTTGGACAAGCAGGGCAAGGTCAATGCCTGGACAGCTGGACACAGTGATCAGTCACAGTGGCTACAGGTAAGACATAACTCGAGCTGAGCTTCTTTAACAATACAAAAAAATCTGTTTATTAGTAGAAAAATAAACAATCAAGCTGATTTACACTCTTGAGAAACTTTATTACATTATACATTATTTAAATATGCTTGCATTGTCAACTCCAAGTAAAATTAAATGAAATAAAGCTTTTGTTTGCTAGCTATCAGCATCATTTTCAGATTGTGTCAGAAATAAATTATCTTGTTTTTGTTGTATTTTCGTGCAAGTCTCTTTAAATGCCTCTGTTGGCAGTTTAGTTAGCTTTGGCTCCAGTACAGGCTAAAGCAACACAATCTAATTTGTTTTCATTACTGTAATTTATGGCAAAACAAGTTTTGTAAGAACAATGCTTGTCTTAAAGTGGAAGTTTTCACTTCATTGTTCTTGTAAAACAGTATGTAAAATGTATGTAAGAGTTGAAGATATTCAACAATTAAGACTGTTATGCCCAGACTTAACACACACACACACACGTATATATATATGTGTATATATATATATATATAGGCAATAATGAAGTTGTGAGATGGGAATTTGGAGCGTTTGTGCATTGTGTTATGAAAATGTTCTACTTAAATGAACAGATACATTATATTTACACAAAATTTAGAGATTTCTCTTCCAAAATACCTTTGGTTCATTTAGTGTTTCTAATGAATGGCACTTTTTAAAAATTCTAAGAAATCTTAGAAATGTGAGTTAGTGTGGGACCAACATTTTTAGAGCACACATAATTAGAGTGCTATCACTGCGGATGTTTACTCAGGCAGGTGCCATGAGAGAAAAAAAATGGCAGTGTAGCAGGTATGGTGATGCATACACATGGGGATAAAGCTGTTTCTCTACTGGTGCACACAGGACCAAGAAGAAAGCACAGTGGGGGTCTATAAACAAAGACAGAGAAACAAAGTGGAGACACGAGTTAAGCAACTTGTCACAGACCCAGCTGCGATTTCACCGAAGCACTCAACAGGTGTCTGCTCCTGTTATTACCCATCAAACATTATTTTCCCTTTATTCATCTCTTTATTTCCAGGATCTTAGTTTGTCTTTCCATGCTATGTCCTACAAAGCTGAACTTTGTCTTTTTTTTTCTCTTGTCTTGCATAATACTTATTCACAGGTGTAAAGAAACAACATCTAGACAGAACATAATAATGATGGTGGGCCATTTTGATAAAGATGTGATTAAACATCTCCAGTGCTCAGCTGGCACACTAATGGCTGTAGGAGTCTGGGTGAAAAATACAACTATCATGTAAGAACAATAAATGAAATCACTGCAAAAGTGCCAGTTTTGGTGGCAGAAGTTAGCAATCCTCAGAACACATTACAGCTGTGTGACAGAATCAGGTTGGAGCCATTTGTTTCTGGCCATAGGCTAAATGTGTCCGTGCAGTGAATGGTCCCTAGAGATGATGAATAGATAGCAAAATCACTGAATAAAGTTTTTAAAGTCATGAGAGACTTTTGGGGGGGGGGGGATTTTAATTGTTTTTTTCACAGATTTTATCTTGAAATCGAACCACCAGGTTCTTTGTCAGTTCTTTCAGTTTTGAAACATTAAAAATAATAATTTTGCTTTTGGTAGTGTCAGGTTTACAGAAAAAAAGAAACAATAAAAAAAATGCAAGTGTTTCTAGAGTGTTGAATTTATTTATTGGATTCTGAAAGTGGCATCCCAGTCCAGAGAGGAATATTTTCACCATTACCCCTCATGACTTTAAATTAATGTCAAAGGATCTAGGGGTAAGGATAGATGTAACACTTGGATAACATTTAGTAATATTGTCCTCACTATAGTAAAACAACTAAATCAGTCAGCAGACTCTTTTTTTCATACTGATTCATGGCACAAACCAAGAAGTACATAGAATCTTACAAGCATTTCTTGTCTGCCTTCAACCCAAACACACAACAACATTTAATAATTTATTTACTGATTTATCCTTGTGGGATCTTAAGGGCTTGACCCTATCCCACTGGAGAGAGAAATGCATTCCCTGAACATCCAAGTTCATCCCAACGCTGGCAGAGGAAGAAACAAGTGCTCAAGTCATAGATTTCTTATCACGTTGAGAGAAGGAGGAAAGTACTTTGTTACACTCTTGTGCCAATATGAAAACAAACAAGCTTGTAACGCAAGCTTTTTAAAAATTCATATATATATATATTCTTATTATATATATCCATTATCTTAACTCACTTCTTACTTTCAGAGTTACAGGAGGGCAACCCCTTATCAAGAAGGGTCTTGTTTTAATACACTCTAAATTTCTGAACATTATAGGTTTTGTGTCTAAAAGCAGAAAACCTGCTTTACAGAGTAGACATATTGCTGCACAAAAAAGTTGTAAGTAGAAGTTTGAGCACCAATAATAAAATACTTTTATTTCAGGAAAAAGAGACGATAACTTTTTTTTTCATTTTCCAGAATCACAGAGATAAAAAAAGGGGAAGATCTATGTTTTGGAGAATCAGGTGAATTGTCACTTGTGTTCTGTTAACCTAAATGTGTGCAATGTGCACAGGCTACACACTTAAATGCTGCATGTTTAATGTTCTCGTATACTATTGATCAAAACTAGATGATTATGTTGCATTTGTCTCTGCAGATTTAACTGTTTAACATTCCAGCTGCATTATTTATTTCACTAGCTGGACAGTTTTACAATGACATCAGTGTATACCATGGAGGGAAAGAAATGATAGACTTTTTCAAAATAAAACAAAACTTTAGCACATTACTACTTTTTGTATGTCAAGTTGGATATCTAGCCAGCTTGCTTCTTTAAGTGTTCAGCCCAGATGTTGCCTGCTTAGTCTTGAGATAAATGCTATTGGCTATCAATACCAAACGATTCTGGCTTTAACGTTTGAAGTGGAAACTTTCAAATCTCTGGGTAAATAATTCACTTGTTTCAAATCAACATCACAACAGAAGCAAAGTTCTTTTACTTTGTCAAAATGCAACCAGGTGAGAAAGCAACACGTCTCTGATCCAAAAATCTATGCCTCCTGTGTCTTGAAAGGCTCAGGTTTGTGTAACCTGCAGAAGCATGACAATTCATATTGACAAAACCAGCAGCAAGGACCACCAAGCTAAACGACAATCGCAGTGATTTGTCAGCGCTATCTCACAGAAAACTGAAGCAGTAACAACTGTTCTGTGGGATGTAATGAAATCCACCTGGAGGAAATTAATATGTTGAAATACTTTTTCAGATTATTTATTTTAAAGACTCAGTAACATAAGTGAACATACAACTTTGCTGTTGAACCGCTTTTAGTCTCACTGGAAACAGAAACAACAAATAAAATGTGCTGATATACAGTAAACTTAGACTCCTTCCTCACCTTAAATTACAGGATGCTGCTAATAATAGACCACTAAGATAAATTTATTTACCATGACTAACTTGCATTTATATTTGGATTAAGAAACACAATCTACTGGATTCTTTGATTTATTTTTTTATTTTTTGTCATAAAATTTATTTTCTTTTGTCGTGAACAAAATCTGCTGATACCAGTTTGGGAAGCCAGGACAACAGATGACCACGACTGCAAACCCCTCTGCCAGCATTTTGTCTTGGCAGATGTGCCAGCTCAGTATCAGAGAGGCACAATCTAATTTGCAGCATGTAGCCATGAACAGCGTGGGCATAACTGTGAGACTTGGCAAGTTTAATATTTATTTATGTGTATGTTTTTGGTTGTTTTCTTATTTATTTATTTATTTAGATTGCTGACTCATTAACGTTTTATTAATCATTTATTGTTGATATGTTGGTTTCAAAA
>JAVKLF010000001.1:10555231-10566973 GCA_034783495.1 Millerichthys robustus
CAATCATACGCATATCTTTTGGGCCTGTCCTAAATTAAGTGTATTCTGGGAGGACATTTTTGAAGCTCTCAAGGTAAATTTCAGGAGAAATTTTCCAAAAACTCCCTTGGTGGCAATTTTAGGAATAATACCTGATGGAATAGACAGGAAGGATGATAGAAATCTTTTAAGAATCTTGCTCACAGCAGTATAACTATCAGATGGCTGAAGCCAGGACCTCCTACATATAACACATGGATACAAAAAGTTCGGGACATTCATTTGATGGAAGAAATCACATATTCCTTAAGGCTTCAAAAAACAGTTGTTAATATAAGGTGGAGCTCTGTCATACCGTTATTATATCAGTGACACAATTACAGGGTTACCTTTTGACACTCGGGTGTTCTCTTGGGTCTGTTTAAAATTCCAGGGTGATTAGAAGTGTGTGGTTCACCTTAACACAGGGGGAATTTAATCGTATTTTATTGTATGTTTTGTATTTATTTTATTTTGCTGTTATCTGTCTGTTGATTTTGTTCGGATGTTTCGTAGCCATTATTACATTTCTTAAGAACACTTACTGTCACTTTTTTATTGCCAAGTTATAATGCAGATTTTTAATGTCAGTGAGGGGCAGAAGAATGTACATATGTTTATGTGTTGTTCCAAAAATAAATAAAAAAATAAAGTTAAAAAAAAGTCTCTCTTGCGCATGACAAACTGGACATCTGTGGCAAATGAGGTCATTGTTTAAGTGTTCTGTTTCCAATGTATACTTTGAATGTTTCTCCAAACATTTTCTGGTCTGCCTGAAAGGGTTCCCAGGGCTATAACAAAGGAGCCAAACCGTATATAAACTTGAAGAAATCCGATGTTGTGGTTATGTTAGCGCATCTCACAATTGTTTTGTTCTTTATTACCACCAGTACACTACCTGTATTTTATGCCTGATTTCATTTAGTAACCTCTGTATTTGTTTATTGATTTTTAAAAAGGCCAAATGTGTGTGCTTATCTAAACTAACTTGTTAATGAGTCCTTTTAACCATTCTCTGATTTGCTTATGCATACTTTTTCCTCCCTGTCCATCTGTCTTTTTCCATGCGCTTGTGTTTAGTCAGAACAATAAAGAGCAGCATGAAGACTTCCTTGGTGGCATAGACTCACAACATAAAGTCAGCTGGTGACCATTATGTACTGGAGATCTTCCCTAAGAAAAGTATCTGTTGTACAAGGTGTGAGATGCCTTTTTTAGAACATTGAAGCGCTCTCTCAGAAGTATTATTTCACCAACAAATATGAACTGTTGCTGTTACAGAGTCTTTCTTTCTTTTAAGCCAATCCAAAAACTAATCAGAGAGAAATTGCCTCCCTTTTCTCTCTGCATCCAGTTCTCGTCTCCCTGTCTTTCTGTGTAGTTTGTTTAAGTGACAAGAGTTTAGATAATATTTCTGTTTCAAGACATTTTGGCAAGACGAAAAGCAAGGAAAAAACGGTGTCCCACCAAATAGTGGTACTTAAAGAGCACTTACACCAAGGTGTAAATACAACCCGACGGAGAGAGCTGACGTGACATACACAGAGCAGGAGGTGAGTCTGGCATGTTTGTGTACCCTCTGAACTTTGTGTCGACTTGTCACTGCAAGAGTCAGTATGGCCCAAGGGGTTCGAAAATGACCAGGCAATGGTCAGCTTATCTGTTCAACCTCTCATTTGTAAAGATGGAAAGGGCATGTCAGAGGCCACTGAGGATGACTGAATTTAGAAAGCCAGTAGTAGCTTTTGTCCATTATCCAAACGTCTGCTCAGATAAGTGCAAGTGAGAATGACAGAGGCAAAACTGACAGCGGAAATGAGAGATGAAAGATGCAAAGGAGGTCAGATAGTGACACTAAAAAGGCTGTGAGGTGTGGTGTTAGGTATTTTTGTTGCTTTCCTGAATGATAACTATCAACTACTATTTAGTGCTACCCTGAGAATTCTGATTAATTAAAAACAATCACATTTTATAACTTTCAGCATGCCACAATGTGTCTATTTATGGAGCCCTACTGCTACATTTAAATCAATAAAATATTCAGGCTTACTTTGTTGACACAGAAATGGATAAGAGTCAAAAATGTTAGACAGTAATGTCAACTGGACAGAGTGGTCTGTCACAAAACATGTAATGCTTATGAATGCTCATGAGAAAATCCTCCTTCCTTTAAACATTGTTGTTGTGACTAAAGGTCTCAAATGAGACATAAAACAGAATTTAAAATTGAATAGAAAAAAAGGACAAAGCAAGCTGTGGAAATTTTTTTAAATTGTCTTAAGTCAAATCTGGGACAGTTTGTTTTGTTGTAAAGAAGCAGAAAATCAAAGGGTGGGGAAGGAGAAAAAAAATAAATGCAGATGAGATCATAGCTTCTTAACAGTCAGGTCTGATTTTGTTAGAGAATGGCCTGGGCCCACAGTTACTGTCTGTTACTTTAGATAGGAAAACATAACAGATACCCATTATGACCTAGAACATGCAAGTACTCTCTAACACTACTTGAGTATCAAAAGCCAATTAGCAACACAATGCTTTAAAAAACATCCACACATATATTCACTCTCTGGACCCTGAGGTCAGGATTATTTCAGCGAGCTTTTCGGATTTGCAGAGGTTTTCTACATCACACACCAAGCTCAAAGTAAAATCCCGGCTTTCTATCTTTACTTACAACTATGATCTTGAAAAAAGCTCTTACTAAAGAGTTTTGCTTTGTCATCAACAGTGAATTGTTATCACCTATTGTACTGTTTTGTTTTTTTTTTAAGTCTAGGTTATTAACTATTGTTAATAGCTCTTTCAGTCCCTAGTTATTGTTTTTTATGTGATGTAGTAAATGTGAATTTAAAAGCAAGCTTTATTTATTTACCAGACAAAATATTCTAATTCTGAGAATTCATTAGTATTTAAGGGTATTATAAGGTGCAAAACTACTAATAATCATTACAAATCCCTGGTTGCTAGCCTCATATAACCAAAAAGTTTTAACTTTACTCTCTAAAATCTTTCCCATAGAAAAGTGCTGCTATATGATGGCCATATTAGGACTTTTTTGTGAATTACCCAATATTAATTTTCATTAAAGTATTTTTCTGTCTGTTTAGTCTGAGACAACATAACATCAATTTGTTGTGTTGGATCATTGATTCCAGACCAGTAAATTTTGGACTCTTCAAAATAGAGAAATGAAGGGAAGTTGATGATCTCAGTATGCTCCATAAGAGCCACTGCAAAGAGAAGTAGAAGAAGAATATGGTGGTACCTTTATTTTGCCTATTCTTTTTCAAATCATGTCTCAGAACCTCAATCAAGACTTGAGGAATTAGTGTTAACTTGTACAAATCATACATACAAAGGGCATAGTGTCTCTTGTGGTTAGTGCATTTGTGATAGAGCTTTTACCTCGGATACAAAAAGCTCCAAACTTCCTTGTAGGTTCTGGGAAGCCCGTCTGATTTTTGTGGCGATGAAAGCTGAAGACACCAGTTTTGCCTCGCCCACACCTAGGACTGGCCTTAATAATTGGAAGTCGTACACTGCCATCATGGACCCAGCCATAATTGCATTGGTGGAAACCGCGTTTCCAGGCTAAATGCAACTGGCCAGTCTTTGCCAGGTCTGCACCATGTTTTGCACACTCTTGGCGGGCCTCTTCAAAAGTCATCTTCTGGGTACAAGGAGCATAGAAGACTTCACCTGAATTGACAAGCAGAAACATTTCATGAATACTTGGTGGAAGAAAAAGACAAAATGCTGACAAATGATTTGTTGTCTCACAAAAGGGTGGTTGGTTAAACTTTGTCATTGGAGCAGAAAATGTTCTAAACTGGATGGCTTGCCTTTAACAGTTAATTGCCTAAATGGCAAAAATATTTAAGTATGAGTTTACATACAAGACTCATATGTTTGGGAATAAAGATCTGAAAACCATTTAAATGTTTAAGAATCACCCAAACAAATCGCAAAAGTCACTATTATCTAAGGCACAAATCTAAATATCCCACTACCAGTCTTCTTTAGAATAATGCTTTGTTTGCTTTGTTTTTCTCATGTGGGACAGAAATACAGACAGTGTGTCTTAAACACCAAAAAATATGTGTTCTTTATGTCCTAAAGATCTTACTTCATAAAATTTTATGAATGATGATCATTAAATTATATTTATTACAAGATGTGAATTCAAAATTGCAATTACAAACTACAAAAGAAGATGACTGCCAGACATGGTTTAAAAAGGCCTAAAAGGGAGATTTTGGCTTGCTTTAACATTTAAAAAATAGGACCCTTGGGGTGCAAACCAATAGATTTCATTCTGCTGATTTACAAGAAGACTGATATTAGAATGATTTTTGTCCCTTGTGGGACCAACATAAATGCCATTAAATTTTCAGTTACCAGCTTTCACGTGCTTCTGCTCTTTAAATATTATACTGATAACTACAAGTTTATAGTTCTTTATAATATGGGATTATAACGTACTTTTAACTCAACCTTTACATTTTATCACTCAATGAAATTTGTTAGGAATAATTTATTACTAATAAACCCGGAAATAGAACAAATCATTCCCTCTAAACACACTATTAGGGATTTGAATTGCAATCTGAAACAATAGCAATAAAATTCTGGTACTAATAAATGAGATGAGTGTTGTGGTTTCTGTGCAATATAGGAGCATGTTACTAGAAATGCAAATGACATTCATAATCTTTCACCTCCATCTGGTCAGGATGCTAATTTAAACTTTAAATTAAGCGTAGTGAACACAAACTGTGTTCTGAACATTGCTCTGAGCCAATAAGCAAATAAGTTAAGCAAGTACAAATGTGTTACTGGGATTTAAATGTGGAAAAAGGATGTAAATCATTCAAAAGTACTCTGAGAAGAGTTTAGTTTGTCAGTAGTAACAGAACAGAAACAGAAACAATTATTGGTGACTTTCCAAAAACTAGACCATTGTTTGAGATGAATTATTAGTAGCTTGTCTGCAGTTCCAGCCACATTTAAAAAAAAAAGATCTCTGATAGTTGTATAAATAAAAAAAGTTTTGTTTAGTCAAGTTTGAAATATTATAATAAAGTGATTTGTACAGAGATGTTACGAACAGTTTTAGATGAAGCATGGTTCATTGCCTCTAAATTACATCAAACTGTTTACCATCAAGTTTGTCAGCAAAGCAGTATACATCGTATGTCTCCAAGGGTTTCTTTTTTCCATACGATCGAACACCAGTCCTGTTCCTCAGATCTCCTGAGCAGGGCTTCCTTGTTCTCGTCATTGGGTATCTGTACAAATGGAGAAAACAGTCACTAATGGACAAAATATACATTATCTTACTTTAAAAAATTGTAAGTTACCTGAGAAAATCAATGCATAAAGTATTCAAAATGAAAGTGTGTGTCCATTTTATGTTAAAAAAATCAATATGTATAAAATAAATAAATGAAGAGCAGTGCTGACTGCTCAAGCTAACCTCACAGTTTGGTCAGACAACCATCCAGCATCACACTGTTCATAACCATCATCATGGGCTGCTTTCAGTTGGCCAGGGGTCGCAATGGTTGCTCCAATATTTAGACAAGTTTCAACAGCCTTTTGGAAAGTCAAAGTGTACCTGCCAGAGTTTGGTCGATAATGAAAAACAACACCTGGCAACACACACAGATACACAAAACAACAAAAACATCATTTAAAGATGAGCCATAATAAAAAGTAAAGTTGAAGCTACTCATCTGGAATTCATTAGCATAATGTCAGAGTGATGAACTATGACAAGTGTCTTGTACAGCACACTCTGTGAGTAAAATAAATGAGTCTCTCTGCTTCTTTGGAAAGATAGAGCTTTGCAATAAACCAAGAGGATATGCGAAATACTCTACAGCTCACCGCAAATGAACAAGATAAGTGCACATGATGCCACTGCACTGAAATCCCCATATTTGTGGACAGTAAACAGACGCAAAATATTTGATTGATAGTCTCAATTAACATTGCAAATAGCTGGAAAGAAGGATGTGCAGATTGTAAACCAAAAGTATCCCAGCCCCCGGCAACCTCTTACCCACCCACAAGAGCTGTCTCTGTCTCTCACAATACTTCTTGATGGAAATATTTAATGCAAACAATAAAACAAGGTAAGGATTGCTGACCCCTTCCCCCACATCAGCACTATATTTTTCATATCAATCAAGAGTATAATTTATTTTGTTAACTGCTCAGATGTAGAAGTGAAAACATACTTGATTTATTTTTCCTCAGTGCTCCACTAAAGGGAATTCTCTAGTGAGAAGGTAGTGTCCAAAAATACATGATTGACTGAAGTCCTATTCACATTCAGCAGCTCATTGGACAAGGACCCAAAAAGATTTGATGCAATTTTTTAAAGACAGCATCACCTCTCAAATTAAAAAAAAACTATTAACTACTACTGGTTAATCTTGGTAAATTGAAGTAAGCAAATAGGCCACAACAGTTCTTTTGTGCCGTTTACTTTTCTATCAACACCTGTAAGACATTAGATTATTATACCCTTGCAACACTCACTGTTTCCAATTTTAATTATTTTAGTCTTATTTCAAGATGACATGTGAAGGATCTTACCAGTAACATCAAGGTTAACTATACTATGGGTGTCTTCGATGCCATATATGATTTCACAACGATAAGTGCCAGCATCACTAGCTCGCAGCTTGACTACTGTCAATGAGGCGTCGCCAACATCTTCAGGGTGACTGGGTACTGATATACGCCTCCTGTACTTGGGATTGAGCTTTATGACTCCGTTTTGTGCCGTCAGCACTGCAGATTCAGTCGTGCCAACTATTTTGGTCCATTTAATCCACACATAATCTTTGCTTGAAGTGACTGCTGTGATAGGTCCATAGGGAATCCTGAGTGGTGTTGAGGTTGGGATTGAGAAGAAGCAGGGAAGGACTACCTTCTCATAGAGAGAGCCAGTGACTGGTGTGATTGTTGATGAGTTGAATGCTGAAAGGGGAAAAAAGAGAAGAGAATTAAATGCAATTACAGGGATTCTTAGTTACATTTTAACACTGCCTTCCTCTTTCATTTATCTTTTCATCCAAAATACATACATTTTTCTGATAACTTTTACCCCAACACATGTAAGCAGACAATATAAACTGCCTGACGCATTAGCATTGATAGGGTGGGACAACTACACCCAGCCTAATAAAAAACATGCATCATGTTTTGAAGGGAGCTCTTGGAAAGTTGAGCCTCATCCTCAAAATGATGGGTGTGTTGTAACACATTTACTACAGAGAGCACTCACATGTACAGCATGTTTGTATAAAGTTGGAAAGAAAAGGAGTCATGGTTGCATCACTGCATGTCATGCATCTGCATATGCTAATGTTCCATTTCAAATAGTCCCCTCTTATATTTACAGCAAGGCTATGTGAGCATGCCAGGTGGTTCTACAAACAAAATGACATGAAAACCTTTAATGTAACAAACTGAAATTGTAGCAAATAAAAAATAAAATAAATAAATACAACTGAATCTATAGCAAATAGTTTTGATTTTTCTTTTTCATCTTGGGAGGTTTTGTTATCTAAGAGGTAGCCTGAGGCAAGTTCCAGAGTTGGAACAATGTGGAATGCTTAAGAAACAGTGGTGGGACAGCACCAGAGGCATGAACCTATAGCTCCTTTAACAGGGGGCTTCGTTAGCGTGTGCAATAAAAACAGCAGGTAAACCTCCAAATTGGGTGCTGAGTTTAATTGAAAGGTGTAGACAGAGCCAGGGACAAAGGGACAACAAAGACATAGGTTCAGATGGGCCTCCAGGTGTATAAACCTTGAGTCACTTTCACTCTTACGCCACAAGAAAACACTAATTTTATTAACATGCTAAATGTGACTACATCCAGAAAGAGGTGAAGGAGGAGATATGAATAGAGAGAGATGGTGGCAGGGAACAAGACAGATGAGGGAGAAAGTAATAGGGAATGAAGAACAGAGAAGACCACAAAAGGGAAAAAGCTGAAATGAAAGACTGACCTGATGCAGCTCCACACAGACAAAACAACCACAGGATGTGTTTAAAATTTAGAATCATCTGTTGAGAAAAAAAGCAAAACAAACAAAATCTTGTATTAGAAAACAACTTGATTCAGCCATTCTGTTCATTTTTCTTCTTGCAAATCTTTTAAATGGTGAGCATGCCAACAAATGTTAAACCAAAATTTATGTGGGATTGCCTCCTATTAAATACAAAAAAGGAAAGGCAATATTTACAACATATACAGTAATAGTATATAATATCTCATGAACCACTGGACAAATGTTACTGAAACTCTCAGAAGGTAATGATTAGCTGTACAACTGCAACTCCTTAGCTTTTAAAGAAACTCAATTTAAGATACAGCAAACAGGCTTAACTCAGAGGCAACCGGACTTAGATCAATTCTTGTCAGAAAACGTTTCGACACCCATCCAGGAGTCTTTGTCAGTTCTGCTAGCTCACACTGAGCCTCAATTTAAGATAGCAAAACTAGTCAGCCTCAGTCCAAACATGAATGGCAATAACTAAATAAATTTTACAGATGTTGAGCTAAAATTTGGTGCAACAGTAGCCAACAGTCATACCAATTTATATAATGTAAGATCATATAAGGTATCACAGTACTGAATGAGACTGTGCAAAATTAATATTTCAAGGTTAGAACACAGTAACAATAACTGTTAAGCTTCTGACAATCCTAAACTCTAGCATGAAAGGCATCAGACAATATGCACCCCTTCCAAAAAATTCTAGGCTTCAAATTTGTAATAAGAATTCCAGACGAAACTAAAAATGTAGCCAGTCAGGCATGTTTTGCATGAATATGTGGGTGGTAGAGTTGGGAGGTAAAACTTCCTGTGGGGTCATTGTTTTAGAGGTTTTGGAGACAGGAGAAGCAAGCCCCTTGCCCTCATTAGCACCCCACTGTATAAACAACAGAGTCTGGTCTCTGAGGGAGATGAAAACTTTGGGAGCTCCTCATCAAATGACAATTAGAAACAAAAGCTCATCATTACAAAATATTCAGGACACATAAAAACCAAGTGCCAATAAAATAATATAAATGGAATAAACTTGAAGTCAGTGGCTGTTGTAGAACATGTGCAGAGCATGTCTTAAGTAACTCATTTAAAGGAAATCCCCCTACTTCAGCATCACACCGGCATATAATGGTGAGAGATTTATTTTATTGTATTTTATTTTGGAGGGGATCCTTCACGCGCTGCACGGAGGTGGGATGCTCCTTGTTGTGCCTGCGAATGTCAACATCATTTGATTACAGAACTGACAGCCAGTTTTTCTTGGTGCTTACTATATCTTCAGAAACAATGACTGCTTAATTTATGAGCAGAACGTATGATAATAAGGATCGTATCACTTCAATCAGTATGATGAATGAATCAAAATAGTGCAGCAAACTCCAAGCGGATTGTGTTTTCTCAGTGAACAGCGGGACAGTACCGTTATCTGAAGACAGCGCGCATCACTGGGTGGATCATATTAGTAAGCTGATAAGTTGCTGATAAGTTGCAAGTTGGTCTGATTTGCCAAATTATCATCCGTGTACTTCACTATCACAACAAAGCGTTACATGCTGAGCAGGGATTTAGAGCAGTCTGATGCTCTAACTTTGATTCAAAGACAAAAAAGAGAGGTTACATGGGTAGGTGGGACGGGGGGGACCCCAAATACTTACGGTTTAAATGGGATTTACTCCATAAAAACGTGCAAATTTTTACATAAGTCCTAAAACTGAGGTGGTCCCAGCGCGTAACATGCGTGCGTAAAAACGTGCCCAAATAGGTCCACTCCAAATTGACGCAGAGGCAGCTTCCCTTCCCGGTGAGTATTTCTTTTCTTGATGCTCCTCAGCTGAAGGGTCCCAGTTCAGGGTGATGCTAGTTCTGGAGCTGAGCGACAGAATCCGTTAAAGTGTTTTGCCTAAACCCACGTTGTCATTCCGTCGGAGAGGAGGAGCCCGTTTTTAAAAAGTGAATGAAACACCTTCAGGAGGAGGAGGAGGAGGGGGGGGGGTGTCATTAACCATGAGGCTGAGAGGAGCTCCAAATCAAACTGGGACATGAGCCATCCTTTTAGAGAGCATTTCATCTCCAACTGGCAAACTTTAAAAAACTGAATTTTCTCCCGAAATGTAATACTACGTGATTTTGATGAAATTTGCTTAAAAAAAAAAAAAGGTTGAAACGGAGTTCCTAAAGCTAAGAGATGCAGAGCTCAAGCTAAAAAACTCTAAGAGGAGCAATGGTGCACTGATTTAGCACTTTACTGATTTTAAGCAAGGAAAATTCACATTTAAACAGCAAGATTAAACTGAAATCAAGTTCGAGATTTTGTGTTTTGTGATTGATTTCTGTTGCTTCCACATCTTAGAGAATAAAAAAAAATATTATTCAGACGATGGACATTTGACTTCAAGTCCAAGTTAATATGCCACCACACTTTAATTGGTGCACACATATTCCAGAGACAAACTAATTCTTCTAAATCATAATGGTAGTCAGAAGCCAGCTGAGAGGCAATAGGCAAATCAGAGGTGAAAAGTCTCTGAGAGAAAAGCTTGCCCGAGGCTTGATAGCTCTTGTAAACCAATATAGATGCCTCTTCTACACCTGTGAACATTATCATCTCGGGGCCCAGCAACAGCCATATTCCATCTGTTCCCTGCAAGGCTGGACGAGTCTAAACAGCCAGACTCAGGGAGAATAGAGAGGCAAAGAAAGCAGTAGCGATTGGTGAATTGGATTTATTCCCTGCTTCCCTGTGCTACCTGCAACATATTGTCAGGTTTTTGTTTTAAATGTGCAGTTTAAAGCCAACTGAGGCAGTTCCAAAATATATCAACAAGTAAGACATTAATTGGGCACAACATTTCAACAGAACCTAATGTCAAAAGATCTGAGCTATTAGTTTAAAGTAATCACTTCTGCTGTGGTTTGTCACCTGACTGCAGTATTATAAATCACAGTTAATTGTTTAACTGCGTTGCATTTTAAATAAAGTTATCATAGAGTTAAAAGCTACTACTCAGTTTGCATAAAACACTTCTACTGTATGTGCAGCCAAGTCCTATCTACAAGTGTCTATAAATCACTGAGTCACAGAGTAGAGAAGGAGTGTTTGATCCTGGTGATCTGCTGTGCTGGGCCCCAAGATGACCCATGTATCACATGACCTATAAAAGGTGGTCTGCCTCCGGACCCATGCCACCACAGACAGGATAAAAAATGCATTAAACTTCCTTCACCTAAAGAGGCAGTCCTTAAGCGGTTTAAAAGCCATCGCTGCTCTGCTTTTAGGCATTTCACAATGAAATACAGGTTAGACCTCCATGCTTCGGAATCAATAGCGAAAAATCTGCATTTACTCATAATGTTTGACAACAATGTTTGCTCCTGTATAAATATACAAAAACATCCAAGTGGTACATATCATGATTACAAAATTACTCTTTAGAGAATTGCCAGGAGAAAAGTCATTTAATAAATAATGGTGTGAAATAAGTTGTATAATGGAAGTGTCAAGCAAAACCCAAACCTGTGTCACAGGGAGAGAAAAAACAGCTTGCTGTGATTTCCTGGGGTTTGGGGAAGCGAGCTTGTGGTGTGTGTGTGTGTGTGTGTGTGTGTGTGTGTGTGTGTGTGTGTGTGTGTGTGTGTGTGTGTGTGTGTGTGT
>JAVKLF010000001.1:10589727-10601519 GCA_034783495.1 Millerichthys robustus
ACTAGAGTAGATTAAAGATGCAGAAGGTAGCGAAAATTTGAGTGGAATTGCCCTTTAGCGATCGGAAGCTAGAACTGGAAACCAACTTCAGCTTCGTCTTGTACGACTACTGAGCACTTTAAGCTTTACTGGTT
Organism: Millerichthys robustus; assembly: GCA_034783495.1. Classification (NCBI taxonomy): domain Eukaryota; kingdom Metazoa; phylum Chordata; class Actinopteri; order Cyprinodontiformes; family Rivulidae; genus Millerichthys; species Millerichthys robustus. The sequence goes on from JAVKLF010000001.1 coordinate 10,589,862, forward strand.
GACTAGTATGAATGGCCAGTTAATATGTTTGAGTATTTGATTCTAACTGGTTAAGTGGTACAACACATTCCCTTACATGTTTGGTCATTACATTTTGGTCTAGTGGACCACAGTGAAGTTACCTCACTAAGGTAAAGAGTCAACTAGTTGGAAATGTTTGTGTACTTGTATGCTTTTTCTTCCTAATAGTTGGACAAAAGTGCCAATAGTTGTCAAAAAGTCTTCCTAGTAATTGTGTTTGTTCACTTAGTACACAATATGTCAAACTAATGCAACCAAAAGTCTAGTAAGGACAGAGAAAGAGCTAAATAGTACTTTAAAAAGGATAAAATTATTGAAAATTGAATAAATGCTCAAAAGGCTTGCAATACACAAAGCGCCAAGTTTGCTACCACTCAGTCACATTTTTTGTGGTACAACATTCATGGTAATGCACACATTTTCTTCGAAAAACTTACGTCGCTCTATGAGATAACTGATGAGATGTCCAAACGAGGGAATTTTTCTTTTAGTGAAACTGGCGTATTTGCAGCTTTCACCGTGTTTACAGCTCGTGGGCTCTGCTCTCAGCCAATCAGCAACATTTTTACAACGCTGAGCGTCAGTACGTAATGCAAGCTTTCATTGGGGAACGTTACGTAAATTCCAGAAGGCAGGAAGTGTGATGTGGCTTTGATTCCTATCAAAAATGGTAAGTTTGTTTTCAGAAATGGGTCACGTCTTCACTTTGCATCCTCATTACACCTTTCCACATGCAATCGTTGTCGCTAATAAACTGTAACAACCAGCGCTAGTGTTTGGTTAGCGGTAATCGTTAATCGTTAATGCTAAAGCACTGAGCTAACTTGTAGCTAAGGCTACAAAATTAGCATAAACGCTTTCTCTTGAAGTTTGTTCTCACAATCAGTAAATAATCTATATCATCGCTTAAGTTAATTTTACAATAAGCTGCATGGAAACAAAGACTTAATAATAGATCTAAATGATGAAAAAAACAATCTTTTTCTGAAGCATGCCACGTTGCTAGAATTAAAATTGGAGACTGTTTTCGCTCATATGTATAAATAAACGTTATGTTTTTAGCATAATAAAGATATTTTGTTTATAACGTGTGTAACATGTAGAAAGTAATGTTGCACCTTTTACCTGCGTTGTTTTTCTCTGCAAGCAGTACCCTCAGAGTGGGCTAAGTTAGCAGCAAGATCATCGTGTGTCACAAATGGCACAACTTTCCTATGTGTGAGCTTATACATTGTTTAGCAGACATTTTTATTCATGCATGTTTACCTTTTAAGGTTTGTGATGGGTTATCGTAATAAGTCTGTGACATGTTTTAAGCCCTGACAAGTTTGAATTAACTTAGAAATCAATTATAACAGAAAACTTGGATCAATTGTTGCAGTGATCAATGCAGTTAATAATGCACTTAAGCATCTTCATTTGTGAGGTGCATGTAGTTTGTGTCCAAAAATTCCATGTTTGTAATTTTTCTGTCAGACTGTCAAACAGCTTCAGGAAACAAATATATTTTATACAAATAGGTTTTTTTTTTCTCCAAATTTGTCTTTCATATTATAGTCGGCCATTTTCAACTTCCAGTCACTGCTAACCGTGATTCTCCTCCTGATTTGTACCTGTGCCTACGTCAGAGCGCTGGCCCCCAGCCTGCTGGACAAGAATAAAACTGGGTATGATCAGACTCTGATTAAGATAATAAACATTGAAGGAGCTATCATTTTGCTCTTTTTGAGAAGCACATCAGGATCATTTTTATTGTCTGTTTTTAAACACAAAAATCTGCTCTTTATTAATTTTTTTTTCTTTTAACTGTTTTGTTTTAGGATCCTAGGAATTTTCTGGAAATGTGCCAGAATAGGTAAGTCTAAGCCTAAATTCTTTATGTTTACGTCAGATATTTCCTTTTATTAGTCATATGTTGTAAAATACCACAGTCTTAAATTTGATATTGCTTCATTTTTTTTCAGGTGAGCGGAAGAGTCCCTGGGTGGCTTGCTGCTGTGTCATCATGGCTTTCAGTATACTTTTTCTACAATAGCATCTAAAGAAGAGCACAAGTGGGAACATCAAAGAAATGAACAGAAAATGAGGCATGGACTGTATGATCCTAGAGGCATAATAAGACCTCCATTTGGCTGTCAGTTAAATGAAATGTGTTTTCACTCACTGCTGCCACGGAGAAACAAAATGTGTCCAAAAGGGCAGGGGTGACAAGGCAGTGTAGACCCGTTCGCAGTCCTCCTGGTCTTTGTCTGTTTTTGTCTATACCATGTTTACTCCTGATCCATGTGGGTGAAGAGGGGGTTCAGTTCTTGTTATCTTTCATTTGTGGGATCAATTACCATAATATAGTTTCCCTATTTTCTTTTAAATTTGTCACAAGACGTTTTTCACAAAGAGGACCCTGATAAAGGTCCAAAATTTCAAGAAATCTTCAGGAAAACTTGTAACGGGTACCGTTTGTTGTATCATCACATAACAAAGAAGTTGATCATATTTGACAGCAGTGTGCATACAAATGCATTTTTCATATTGCATTTGTAGCTCTTTAAGTGTCCAGTTGTCCTTTAGTACTCACTTTAAAGAGAAACTGTAACTTTTAAAGTCAGGCAGTTTGCAGCTATTTATTATTATACCTATATGGATTTTTTAAATTAAATATTTTGTCATCAGCATTTTCTGTAGACATACACGTTTATCTGTTGTTGATGCCACATAGTAAAGTGTCAATAATGAGGAATAAAGATCCAAACTGTTGGTAATAAATCTTTTGTTAATTTTATTTTTCATGAGTTTGATTTCACAATATATTCGTGAAGATTTTTTTTTGACATATTTAGTTTTGCAGTTTGTTTTAATCTTTAAATTATTCACGGTTTTCAAATGACTACATCATGGTAGAATTTTTATTGTGATAAACTGAACCAAACTGAAGCTATCTTGGCTATATGCATAATGTTTTGGACTTTTGGATTGAGTAAATGTTTCTCTGACTAATTGTACAACTGTGACCACATGATTTCAAACACTGCCTGCAGTAAGCTCAAACGTAGGACTTCATTGATGTAGCTTAAAATCCTAAATCCTGCCCAGGTAAACTGTATTTATCATTAGCTGTAAGATATCCTGACAAATGCTGCATTGCATTTCTTAAAAGAAATTAGAACTGTTTGAGAGGATAGCCAATCCCACACACATTGTCAGTCTTTCTGCCAAAGTGTGTGTGAATCAACTTAAGAGTGACACTAGGCAAACTCACTCCTGATAATCGGCTCACTGACAAGTGTCCCAAATCCACCCAGCGTCTCATACAGTCCCCCATTAGGGAACATAGATTTCCTTGTTTGTGTGTGTGTGTGGGTGTGTATAATCATATTGGTAAAACTCTGTTTGAGATAAAGCAGTAAGTGCAGCCTGCTGGGAAACTTGTGATTGTCAGGCAGTGACGCAGACAGGAGTCACAGAGGAGCAGGAAGCTCTCAGACATCTATCTGAAGGGGTAGAGATAATGGTGACTGACTTGTAAAAACACTGGTCAGTGAACTGAGCCAGTGCCTTACAAGACGTTGACAAGAGAATATCAGCTGATGGTGATAGCTGTTGTCATCTGTTCTGTAAAATGATATAAGAAAAGAAAATACAGCCACGGTTGACAACAGAGGACTGTAAATAGGGTTATTTTAGGATGATACCACACTCTATTTTTCAGTTTAATGTCAGAATGATTGTTCCTAACCTCCCTTAAACTGTGCTCACAGATGTTAAACAATGACTTAAACATCTGGCAGAGACACAGTGACTTAGTGCCTAGAAACACTCAGAAACAGGTTTCTCAACACAAAATCTGCTTTCTGGGTTTGATTTGGCTGAATAAGGTTTACTTAAGTGCACCCCAAACTGCCAAGGACACAAGAAAACCGGCTGTGTTACACTGACTATGTCAGATTTCTGTAATCTTCAGGATCATTAGCTTCATCCTCAAACGTTTCTGCTAGTTTTGTTTTTTAAATTTGCCAACAATGAGTGCAGCTAGTAACTAATAAGTCTAATCAAAGTGTTTGAGCAAGCCTGGTTTTATGGGCACGTATTAAAACCAAATAAAACATGATGCTTTAGTTGCATCATTTTTTTCTGAAGAACTTGAACTGCCTCAAAATAAGCAAAACAAATAAAACCTAATTGCTGTTGAATATAGTAAGTTTTATTACAAAATTAAAGCTAAACTAGGACCAAAATCTTGAAAAGTGATTTCTAAAATGTAGTCAAATGTGTTTAGGTGATATTGAAATTGCAACTGTAGTTAAAATGCTATTTGAATAAATTAAAAAGCTGCAACTTTATTTGAATACAATTTTTTTCTGCTCAAGAGAAGGCTACATCCATTATTAGACTAAGCTGCAGACCAGGGTTGTTTCTCAACATCTGAGTGCTGCTCTGTACTAAATGTAGCTAGTTAAAAGCATTTCCTTTCACTGTACACATCATCCATCATTTTGAGCTTCAGTATTGCTGCATCCAAAACACATTACTTTCATTTCCTTGTCCCTTTTCTCCTTTGATCCAATCAGGAAGCCTCTTCCTCTAGTTTTTTTTTTTTTTCTTTTTAATTTTAGGGTGACTTCAAAGACCATTGGGCTAATAAAGTCCCTACCATCTCCTGCTGGGTAAACTAGAAGAGTCCGAACAGAGGAACTGGTTCTTTAAACTGTAAGTGGAGCCTGCGGTTAAATCACTGCTTGTAAGCAAAGTAGGTAAAAAAGCAAATAAGATGTGCAGAGAAAGACTGTATGAATATGGAAACTGAAAAGTAGCAACATTTCTGTGCCCACCCTCCTAAAATATTTTCTTATAGCTGCTAACATTACTGTTTGGAACATATTTTTTTTACTATTGAAGACTTTAAAAGAATACAGTCTGGTACACTGAAATTGTTTGACACCACAATCGTGCTGCAGTGTCTTTGTTCTGTCCTCACTTCCTCATTAGAAATGTGCAACATTTTTCTGTCTGCGGAAGGAGCAACCGACAAGAATAATGTTGCCAGCTGAAAGACACTGAAGTCTTCCATGAAGTACAGGTTGGGGTCAGTCTATAAAAAAGTCAATGAATGTTGCCATAATAAAACATAATTTGTATAAACCAAAAGGGAGATTTTGTATTACAATGTCATGGTCTTTAAAGATGATAAAAGGATTAGGCAGCATTTAAACTAAGTAAATATAAACGAGTCCCTGCAATGGACTTGTGACCTGTCCTGGGTGTACCCCGCCCCTCGCACTGTGACTGCTGGATATGGGCACCAGTGACCCTGAAAGGAAGAAGCGGGTTAAGATAACGGATGAATGGAAATATAAATTCACCTAAGTGACGTTTTGGCAGAGTTTTAACAGGGTGGCAGGCAAAACTGTGCTCCATTTTGTATCAGTTCTAAAGTCTAGTTTTAATCTCGACAGTGTGACAGCCTGTTGGCAGGTTGGGAGGATGTGCAAATGGGACTTCCATATTGAGGATACAGGCCCTCAAAGAGTCCTCAGACACTATTTCCAAAATACAAGATGGCAGCTACTAAAAAAACAAGCATTTCGACTGCAATTTGGAAGAATCGTGGCACTGCTACAAGCATCTTTATTCATTCAAGGGCACTATGAAAAGCAGCATGGATGAAAAAAATTTTTTCTTTCCTTGTTCCACAAGAAGTATCTCTGAATATTTGTTTGATTTGACATGTCTGACATTTACAACCATATTCACTGGTTTCCTCCAGCCTTCTACTGCTCTGATGTTAGAAAGATTTGTAGTGGATTCATGCGGTCCAGTAATAAATTTGTTTTTGAGCTGTTTCTCTTAAACCTATCTTGGAGTACAACATTGTTTACCCTTCAGAAATGACCTGACAGCTGTGTTGGACAGAGCTGCGGTGAGGGATCCAGCAAAAGAAACAGGGCAAGCAAGTCGAGATCTCCTGGTGTGTTTTTGTTCTGTCCTGATGCATGCCCGTCCTTGAGTCACATTTCTGGGTGTAGCCTGAAATTGAGAAATATTAACACAAATAACCTTTAGCTGAATCAGAAAGCATTGTAGCCAGTCCATGGGGAATCTGAGCATAAACATCTTCATGAGACAGATGAAAGCTGTGACAGAAAATGGCTGTTTCTAATTACATGTAAGAGGTTTATTTATTGACCTCACTACATTTGATTTTTAGTTTATTTTACTTTTTGCAATAGTTGATTTTACAGTAAATCTCTTATGGCTGAATGATGCATTAAAAACAAGAATGTTGCATCGGGCCACAAATGTGACTTACTGCAGGCAGAAGTACATAAAAATAAACTTCATGTAAAACATTGAGACATTAAGTTTGTATTTTGATAATAAAGAATGGATTTAACCATGTCAATAACATAATTTAAAAAGTTATCTCATGGTTAATAAAAAAATACAATAACCAATAACTGAATCTCTGGATCAGCTCAAGTTTTATGATGGCTAAATAAAATTATGATGACAAAGTGGTTAATATCACTGAGCGAGGAGGAAAATCCATTAAGAGAGTCGATCTCAACAATCTGCTGGGGTCTTTATGATCCCTGTTTTAATGTCCAACGGGCGGATCATACCCATGTTGTTTTTTTATGTTATATGGGCTGTCAAATGGCACAGATCTCAATAAAACAATCAGTGCATGGTTCTCAGTATCATCAGACCAAATTCATGTGTTCTCAAGTGAAGAGAGAAATGGAATTTTTAGATAAAACAAGTTTCTCAGATGTGGGCACTAGTTAGAACTGAGTGCTACAAAGGCTCCTCTGTACCCTCCTTGTTTTTCAGACATGACTCAGGCTGAGGCAGGGTGGCGACGTCTCATAGAAACTGGCTCCTGCACCACAACAGCAACAGAGAGGAGAAAAAAAAATATTTATATTCCTCTTAGTCATTAGAGATTTCTTTTTTACTAATTTTGAATTTATGGCAATGTTTGGTCCAGTTTCATGGCTTATGTTATCAATCATTTTGTTTTAAAGAACATTGTCTTTCATAATGTAAAGTTCCCATCTTTAGAAAACTGATTGTGCACAAAACTTATTCTCTTGATAAAAATGTGTTTGCTTCCTCTTTATCTAATCTGGTTCCCTCCTTCAGAATCACTTGGCTCAAATAGTACAATTTCAGAAAGAAACTGCCTTTTACTGCTCCATTTGTGCATCAAAAGTAGCTGTTGGAGTCAATTTAAAAATTTTATAACAGGAATTACATAAAACAATTAAAGGTCTAACAATCCTGGAAGGAATGCATATCAGCTGCCGCCTTTCATGTCGAAACGCTCAGCTTCATTCACCACTCACACCAAATGTTAGCTCAATAGCTGTAAAATTGTGAGTTGTGGCAATTTCAATGGCAGTCATCTTGACTTGGGTTGACTCCAGAAGTAAATCAGTTGTAGAGATATATATCCAGAGAAGACTTTCTGTAAATTACATTAAAATCTATCAAGTGGTTTCTGAGATATTTTGCTAACAGACACATTTGACTCCTAAAATATGCCAAAGTTTTAACCCCACATATATTCTGCATGAAAAACGTTTGGAGTAGAAGTTGAGAAGCTTACTACCGACATGCAAAAATGATGCTCAGTATCTATAAAACTGATTGAGTTATAATCGTTTTTGTGTTTGCTAAGACTGCTTGGCAGCCATCTTGAAGTCAGTTAATCAGTTGAAGATCTAATGATTACTTTCTAACAGTTTCTATAAAAATAGCATACAGATTCACAAGATAGGTAACAAGGAAGGGAATTTATATTGTTTGCACCGATTAAAGAAATCTCCCTACATATGCCCGTTGTTACTGAGATATCCAGACTATTTTTGATATTGAATAGTGTGATTATTTCATTTTCGTGTGCTGTGATTAAGCTGTGATAAGATAAAATTGTACGCTCTGTTTAGAGTGGCCTGACAGGAGTCATCTCTGAACAAACTGTACTTATCTGAGAGACAGGATTGTTTAGGATACACCTTACTCTAGATAAACAGACAAACACAAAATATTTGTTCCATCAGGTGGCAGGATTAATTGTCCATGGGTCAATTCACCGTAGGGTGGGCTCTCCTTAATGATTGGATGTTGCATCCCCCAGAGTAGTGGCTTGACCTGGAAGAGCTTTGTACAAAAGGGTTTGGTCGTTTTTGCTGGAGGTGGTTGTGTAAGACTTAACATTCTGCAAGTAAATATTCACGTCTAAATCTGAATTTGTCCCCGGTCCGTGCTTCGGCTGCAAGAATAAACGCGTAAATCTTAACAACGGTACAAACAGAAGAACACACAGACAAAAACATCATAACTCTGCTTTCATTTTTGGCAGGGAGCAATAGTGAAAAAAGTACCAAACTTTAGAGGATTAGTTGTTCTTAAACACCAGGCTTTAGCCATTTGCAAACTGTGGAGTCCAGCTCACAAACACACATCCCCTCAAGCTCAGTCCTCTGTGACCTGACGTGTGCATCAACAGGGCCGGTAACAAGGTCCATATGCAGTTACTTCCTCCCACTACCACCCTACTGCGAGGAGCTTGTCTTAACAAGACCACAAAATCCATTGATCAACTCACCAGGGGATGAAGAAAGACGCAAAGACAAGGAAAAAAAAACTGAGAATTACAAGCTTCTTTGTGCTATGGCTTCTTTTGACATTTGGATGTGGACAAACTATAAGGCCTAAAAGCTTTTTCCCTCCCATCATAGATCATCAGCTTGGTCACTTGCATCTTGTGAGGCTGATCCTTGTTCAAAAAACTCTGATTCTAAGAATTTATTGGACACAGATGTAAAATAGCTGTTCTTTTACTTGAAGAGTAAGAACATTTGGAAATTTGTTTCGACTTTATCACTTGCGACATAGGGAAAGTAGTGATGATGCCTTTGCTGTGCATGTGTGTGTTTGTGTGTCTATCGGTGTCTGTCTGTTTGCAAAATGTTTCATGAACCTCTGAAAGGACTTTCATGAATCTTTCAGTTTTTTCTGCAGTTTGACAAAAAAGATTATGAGTAAAAGAAACGAAGCTGTCAGGTTTTGGTAAAAAAAGAACAACATTCATTTAAGACTTCATTCCTAAACTCATGCACTAACTTTAGAGGAAATACTAATTTTTCTCTCTTTATTTATTACACTAGCAACCAATGCAAAATGAACAAAACATCATGAAGTTTAGGCCAAAACCTCAAGATGGTAATTCTATAACGAAACAAACAGTTCATTTGAATTTGGAAAGATTTCTCCAAGCACTTTAACTTCATGTTCCCCTGATATCTGACAGTTACAAATATTTGTTTGTGTACTTCCAGACTTTCCATGATACCCGCAGCTCGTTTTGTTGATATTTTCCCATCCAGCCTGTTTGGATCCAATTAAAGGCAACATTAAACCATTTGTTGTAATGTGGGAAGCTCCGATGCAAACAAATGATTTATGGCTTGCAATCAAACGCATTCAGAACTCTGACTTTCACATGAACAAAAAAACAAAGGTTGCTTTGAATCAGTGACATGTGTTTAAGGATTAGAGGCACATTATTTAAAACAATTGTTGTGATTTTGTTTATTGCTGTGTGAAAGGTTTGACTGTCATTCTCAGTATGAAGCAGACAAAACACTTTTGCACAATCCCCAGCTGGGCCGTATTTTGTGGTTTCTGAGCCATCATTGTGGGAATCTGTCTGTGGTTGTTATGTCACATGTCAGCAATAGATCAGCGATGTTCCACAGGAGGATGGCAAAGCGGGATTCCCCAAGAAACACACCGCTGATCTCGAAACTTAGAGAGAAATTTAGAAAGGTTAAGTTTCCTTAAATATGTGAAGGCCCAGATTTGTTAAAGGAATGCATGTCTTCCACCGCATTTCATGCTAGACTATTAACTTAGAATGTCCTATGTTAGAAAAGGAGGACGTTCTGCTTGAAGTCAATGTAAGAACTGTTTATGCTTAGAGAACATGTCAGGAAGGACTCTCAGGCTGTGCATTTTTATGTTTGCTAAGGCTGAGCAGCTGTGGCAGCCATCTGGAATTGGGTTGATGAGGACTGAAAGGGTAAGGTTTGTTCTGACTAAAACAAAATTTCTGACTCTTTCATGTCATACAGTTTCAGGCTGACTTGTTTAATTCATCTGCTGCTGATAAATTGGGTGAAACATCCACTCACTTTTTGTTTGCCGGCAAGATGAAAGACTGGATTTGGGGACAGAGGAAATGTCCAAGCAGATTTTTTTTAACACAGTCATTTTAACTTTCTTTGTAAACCTATACTTGACAGGAATGTGTGCATTCTATTAAAAGTAATGGGTCCATAATGATGTAACTTTTCTTCCAGAGTTTATCAGAAACTGGTGTGGTTGTAAAGGGATAGTGATTTGTGTTGTTCAATCAAACGTGCAACTAAACACATTTATGGGTCGAAACGTAAAATTTCATTGTAATATTCAGGCTCTTGAATGTAGACACACCCTCTACGAACAGATGTCCTAAAAGTCATCTGTTAGTTGTAAAAACAAACAAAAGAAAATACATACTCAGTGTTCCACTGATCAGATCTGTCAGTTCTGGTCATAAACACTAGGAAGCAGAATGTGGACCTGGTGGTAAACAGGTCCAGTCTGAGGATAGTGAGGTGGACTTGTTTGACTCTGCTGGCACGTTGACAAATCAGTTATCTGAGGAAACTCCTGACATACTTTGTCTTCTTTCTCCATCTAGTGGTCAAATGTAAACGGTTTAGCATCTGCAGCTTAATGCTGAGTCAGCGTTCACCCTGTAGCGTTACTGTGCTTTTATTTTTTTCTCCTACTTCTTAATAATACTTTGTGCTATAGCCTATCATTCACAACTCAAACAGTTCAACTCATTCCGGGATGGAATAGCTTGAATTTGTGTTTTTGTGACTTTTGTATAAGTTTTCTCCAAATAGTCTTAATCAGATTTGTTCTTTTTTGTTTTCTTATGCTACTTTTAAGAGTTAAAAAAAACACGAACACAAAAGCAAAAAGCCTATTTTTTGGCTTTGGCAGTGGGTAATAAAAACATGTTTTGTTTTGGTCGTTCTTTTCTGCTTTGCAGTTGTCAAAAATCCTGATTAGTTCCTTCTCTCAAACAACCACAAGAGGGCAGTGTGTCACTGTCGCGTGGAAGAAAGGAGGGCCAATCAGGCGAGCTCTCCTCAAGGTCAGCTTTACACATAATACTAAAGTTCAGGCAGGTAACTAGAGGCTAAATATACCACACAGCAGCATAAAACCTGTTCAAACTAACTTTGAAGCTTTGAAGTGATGCAAACGGCCGTCATCTCTTGTCCTGAAAAGTACTCGGATCTTACTACAAATTGTTACTACTACTCTAGTTCAACTACATCCTTTGTTTGGTTTTGTAAATAATTGCCTCAACAACTCAACAGATGAATTGCTAACTCGGAATACCACTGTGCTGTTTATGATTCTGCTTTCTTAATTCCAATCACATCAGCTGGGAATAAAGACGCTGCTGGCTGTGGGAAGGAGAGGGACATCATTATTAATAAGCCACACACACACACACACACACACACACACACACACACACACACACACACACACACACACACACACACACAC
>JAVKLF010000001.1:10615082-10630579 GCA_034783495.1 Millerichthys robustus
TTAGGGATAAACAAACTTGGCTTAAATCCTGAATGACTGGTTTTAACAGCAAACTAGGAGAAGATTCAGCTGTGAGAAGTTCGGACATTTATTTATTTTTGCCTTTTATTGGTTTTACTTGTCTGCACACACACACACACACACACACACGCACGCACGCACACACACACGCACGCACGCACACACACACACACACACACACACACACACACACACACACACACACACATGTCCCTCCCTTCCCATTCACTCCTCTCTCTAGCACTCCCTCAGCCGTTCCCCAGCTGGAAGAGGGTTAGTCAACTGGACGCCCATCCCGCTGATCTGCGGGAGCCCCGTGGGGTGTTGCTATGGCAACCGTGGCCGATGAAGACAGGGAGTCGCCAGCAGGCCCACGTGGTTGTCATGGTACTCTCTCTGGCTACGGAGAGTGGAGGTGCCAGAGGCCACACCTCCCTACTCCACTCTCCAAAACCAAAGAGGGCTCTGGAATGGTGTGTGTGTGTGTGTGTGTGTGTGTGTGTGTGTGTGTGTGCGTGCGTGCGTGCGTGCGTGCGTGCGTGCGTGCGTGTGTGTGTGTGTGTGTGTGTGTGTGTGTGTGTGTGCGTGTGTGCGTGCGTGTGTGTGAGTGCTGTGAGTAAGAAGCTGGCTAGCTGCATGCCTGCTGCACACAGCCACATCGGTTACCAGGCAGGCTTTGCTGCTGCAGCACAAAACTGAGACAAGAAAAGCTGAACATGAGTTTTGTTCTGAAGGCATCTTCATGCAGGTGCTGCTGCTTGGATCCAAGCAATCTGTCACACCATGTCCTACATATACCAAATATCACCTCCACCAAAAAGATGCTGCGTTTGTCGTCAGGAGGATTAAACAGGATCAGAAATGCATTACTGCTAGTCCCTGCACTGCACAAGTCAAAAGTTTGGACAATCTTAATCTTTGTTTTCTTTTTCGTTAATTTTTTTCCTCTTTGGTGGGAATCCGAAAGCCCCATTTGAGCCAAAAATCCACCTCTTTGAGTATTGTAGTTCATGTATTGCCACAAGGGACAAATATAAGATTTCTAGAATGGATCTTAACCATGAAAAGCTCAACGTGTCTCCTCTCCGGCAGGGAAAGATCTGTAAGTCTCTGTCAGGAACATGGGGCCTGGTTTCACTTATGAACTGGTTGGGTACATGTACTGTCAGAAACTTGAATGGGCCTTTGTTGAATACTTCCCTCGGTTGCAATATGAGTGCTCAGACAAGGACGAGCAGGAGAATCCCCCAGCCTTCCCCAATATCTAACTCTCAGTCCTTTGATGCATTGAGTTCCCCATCTCCCACGTAGGTTCTACACAGGCATCATCGTGGTACGTATACAGTTTTATTTAATTATTTACTTGAAGCTAAAATAATAACTATACCATTTTACAAAATTCAACAACTAGTAAGACTAGTTTTATTTGCTCTGTTATCTCACTCACATCTCCATCTAGTGGGCATGTGCACATACAGTGTTAGAAAACTTCTGAGAGCTAAACCACCCTAGATATGTCTTGTTATTTAAAAACAGATAAAACAAACAACAAACAGTTGTATAAAAATCAAATCCGGCTGCATTCTGACAAACACCCATGTTTATAATTTTGAAACATGTCCCCCTAACCAGGAAGTTTTCTGAACCAGATGGATCTCTTCGGTTTTTGTTGATGAGGTTTCGGTGAACCCTTCAGGATGACCAGAGGGAGTTTGATTTCTTGGACTCTTACCAGAGGAACACTGAGTGTGACCTGTAGATGAAAAATCAAAATGCATGCATACAGGAGAAAAAAAATGTTATATAGGTCAGAATGTAGAGTACACGTGCTTTGCTGTACCCCCCCCCCCCCCCCCAGCAAACAGCAGAGTCTACTGAAATGCTTTTGAGTAGATAGCATGATGGAACAGGTTGAGCTGTAATCTGAAACCTTTCCCTTAACCCCACCCCTCTACAATCATTCTGTCTCCTTCTCCTCTTGCAGCCACAGTGTGGCACTGTTTTCTGCACTGGCCATGGTCATTGGAAGGACTCCAAATGTTGATAATTTATTAATATGTAGCCAATGATTACTTCATGAGTGTTTAATTTAGAACCATTCATTAGTTTATGAGAAATTTTGCTAACAGAAAGTCATGGTTGGTGCCAATAGTTATTGGCAATGTCTTGAGTATAAAGACAGCACAATGTGTAGTGCTCAAAATATATGTGCTTGGGAGGATGCTCAGCTACTACCACGTAGGATTTTTAGCTTTATATCTGTAAGATTTACTGAAATCTATTTCTTTTTGGTTTCCTAAGGACAGTTGGCTTTTGTGCCTTCCTTAAATTGTGTTTATGCCAAAATTTAATCAGTTCTAGATGTCAACTCAATGATTGTTTCCTGAAAGTATCATTAAAACCCTCAGAGTTGTTCATGAGATATTTTGTTAACAAGCTTACGAAGTTGACTCTAATAATTATTGACTCTAAGTGTTTCTCAAGTGATTCATTTCTGTGAGTTTCATTCAAATATGACCATTGGTTTAAAAGATCTTTTGCTAACTGGATAGACCAATGAACATATATAAACACAGGTTATAACAAAACTGTGCTGCCTTCACCTTCGGGTGAAAACCAGATGTTTACTCGGAGTGTTAATGACTTTTTTATATATTCTTGCAAACCAAGATTTAAACAGCTGCAAAGGTACCTTGATTCTGTACTCCAGCTTCATCATGCAGCAGTTGAAGAAGGTAGGAGGCAGATTCGGAGGGATACTCAAAACTTTGGTGAAAGAGTGACTGCTCTCAGCTGGAACAGAATCTCCTGTCCCAAACAAGATGTCTCTTGTGTGCACTCTCTTCGTTGACTGAGCTACAAACGTCTGTTTCTCACACACGTAGAATTTGGGCATCACTGAGTGAGCTGAGTTGTTGAGTACTTCCACAAAGACCCCCATAGCCTCACCTGTTTTATTTAGAATAAACAAATTTGTTTGGAGTAAGACAACATAAAAAGAGATGTTGTCCGTACGATCCGTTTACCTTGCTTTAGGCCCATTTTTTCAGAGGTCACCGTCATCGTAACCTTTCCAGAGGCAGCAAATGAAATCCTGGTTGCAGACTGTTGCTCCTGTAGTTGTATATAAACACAGAAGTTTGTTTCTCAGTTTGTTTGAGTTAAACTAACAGGAAGTGGAAAGTATAATCAACAAAGGAATTTCCCACCCTAAGGCCGATGATAATCATTTCCGATTTGGAGGCAAACGGAAACTCAGACTTTGTCAGAAAAGGGATTTCAGTTTTGGTTTTGTGTACAAGCCAGATCGACTGGGTTAGATGTGCTCTCAGACTGTATGTGATCTCGCCCCATTTTCCTTTGTAGGATGAAGGTATGTCTCTGTAAAGACAGAATCAGATGATCAATGCTTGTGACAAAAAAGCTTTAAAAAAAGTCACCCACCACCTTTCACACAAGAGTTTTATGTTGTACAGTTCTAACTGTTCATCTCAAACTTTTAACAATATTAATAAAGCACTGTCTCATGTGAGATTGCGTGATCTCGCAAGATGTTAGCACTCAGAGTATCAACAGTTGTACATGCAATGATAATATTCTCTGAGTTTCATTCAAATAAACCTCTTGGTTCATGAGATATTTTGCTAATACTACAGACAAACACACAACAACACAAACAGCAACAAAAACCTTACTGACTAAAATAGCCATTGGCACTGGGCAGGAAGTTTCAGGGAAGAACTCACCTATTTGAAATCACAAAGCTGAAAGGATACACATTTGTTCCAGGTCCTATGATTTCAGAACCTTAAGAAAAAAACATTTTTTTTTAATTAAATGTGCTTTCATCCAAATGGTTTAAGACATTTAACTCTATCGATGCCCTGGGGTCACATGATCCACTGTCATTTTGAGCCCAGGGCAGCAGAAGAGTTAAATATTTTCCAGCATTTAGCAACAAAACTACAAACCATCTCCTTTGTTTTTATCCTGAAGAATAATGTGTTCAAAGTAAAAATATTTCTTCTTGTTGCTGTGGCAAGCTGAGGTTTGTCCTTTCTGTTCACACCAATTGACTTTAGCTTTTCCTTTAGCTCTGACCAAAAAACTCTGCACTTTGATCTCCTTACTGGTCACCACCGTCACTTTTCCAGAAAGAACGTCCCCGGGAGAGTAGGTGCCTTGTTCATTCAGTCTGTCGTACTCCAATAAGAAATGCTTCACTGTCATCTTGAGGCAACTTCAAGAAGTTTCTCAAACATAGTTAGAAGAAGAGCAAAACATTTGATTCTGTAACTGTCCAGCAGATTAGTTTGAAATAACCCACAGTGGTGCTAATGTGAGGCCTCTCTTTGATGAATAGCGTTAGATGTCCAGAAAACCTGCAGCCGTGACGAACATGATCACATGATCCAGTCTGCAGGTGTCACTTTCCATTGGGTAACTCAAACCAGTAGCGTTGCAGAATAAATTAGGTTAAATGAATGTGAAACACTCTGTACATGTGCAGGTTTATTTTTTATGACCACTGTTTAAAAAAGGAATAGAGTCAGAATCACAGTTTAGAACATCAACGTATAATGTGCAAAAATGCCATAATAAATTAAAATTTAAAGGGTCAGTTTGTTCTTTCTGAGACAAAAAAAAATCACAATTGAAATACTAATGCATGATATTAGTTAATGTAAATCAAACAAACTATACAGAACTTTTACATGTTGCTTAGATTATTGATGATAAACAGATAAATTATTACACAATGTCTGCTGGTCAGAGCACTGATATCCCCTCAGAATAGATCTTTACAGGATATGTTTGCCACCTGAATGCTACAGATCAGCAACGTAGTTCATTTAAGGTTGTTCCAGTGTTTAAATATTCTGAGGCAGAAAAACTAACATGATCTATTTTTTTGAACCCAGAATAGTTCTGCTCATCTCTAGCATGTTATCTAACATCTTCTGGACCTCCTTTAACAGCAGCCTGGTTCACACATCATACTGCATCTCTGTGGTTTCTCATAGTGTTGGTTGCTCCTTAGTCTTTTGGTGACAGACCTCTCATATCTACTCTGTCAATTTGGTCTCACTAAATTCTTCAGTACCAAGTCACCACAGTAAAGTGTTGCAATTTTTAGTCATCTTAAATCTATAGATGGATTCAGTTTCAAGGTTTCTCAAGGTTTCCACATCACCAAGATTATTCAACATTCAGCTGACTTTAATTTGTAGCTGAGAAACATTAGGATTATTTATCCTAATGAACTTGATATCACTATTCCCAAGAAAGGTTCTCCTACTTAGTCTGGTTTCTTATCAAGGATCAGTTTACTTTGGAAACTCTACCAGTTGGTCTTACAGCAGCAATAGATTTGCCCACTGAGAGAATTCTGCTGCATGAAAATGATCAGTGCTGTAGGTGTGCCACACTAAAACAATGGCATTCCCCTTTAAATCAGATATTTAGGCTACATTACAGTCTCACACTCTGTAGGAAAAAGAGAGAATACACTGCAAGTACTTCATAGGATAGTGGAGGAACGGTGGTCTGAAATTCTGTAGATCTCAGTCTGATTTTCTGTAGATGGAAAGAGGGGGCACATTTCAAATACGTCATAGGATGGTGGAGGATTATCAGCCAGAAGCGTAGCATTCTGGGATGGCTGATTTTCAAATCCAAAGCTGTCATATGCAGGTGGGAGATTTCCAGCTGACTCATCAGGTAGGATGACAACGGGTAATTTGACCTCTGGGTCTGAGGTACAAATGATATCTAAGTAGATCTGTAAAAAAGAAGACATAAATAAATACATACACACAAATTCATTTTAATTACAATGAGATAGTTTAAATCAGTTATGAAGTGTTTAGAAATTGTGTCAATGTTCTGAGAGCCATAAATGCATTACTTCAATAAGGTAATTGATAAGTTATAACTTTAAATCACCTCTGGCTGTGGTAGAGCATTGTGCCTGTTCTACCACCTTTGTTATTCATTTAATCTGACTTTGTAATCATGCAGAACGGTCACATGACCTGTGCAGTTTTGTTTCATTTCCACCAATATGTCTGCGTGCTTAACATTTTTTATAGCGAAGGGAATTTCTTCATTTTATCACCAGATAACATTTTCTACTGGCTACTTGTTGTGTTATTTATTTATTTATTGTTTCGTTACAGTGGTTGTTGTTTAGCTAAAAATATATTTTGAATAATTTAAGAATTTTGGCTTCATGTCTCAAGCCACATACACACACAAAAACACAATTTTCAAGAACAGGAGTGAGATATTTGAAAGCAGAAGTCATAAAGTATCTGACTGGTGGTGTTTACCTTTATCTTGTACTCAAGCTTGACGAGAGCACAATTCAAAATGGAGGGAGGTAATTCTTTAGGGATGGTGATGATCTTTGTCACAATTGTTTTGCCAGAGCAGGAATCCAAAGCTTCAGCTTTTGCCCTGAGGATCTCACGTGTTTCAACTTTACTCCGATTTGCCCCGAAGAAGCTCTTCTTTTCATACAGCACAAACTTGGGCTGGACTGAGCGTTTTGAACAATTATTGATTTTAACTGTGACCTTCATGTCCTCACCTGTTCAACAGAGAAACACTGTCAAAATTAAATAATTACACACTAAAACAATTATAATCTAAACAACAACCAGACATGAGATGATGAATTTATGGGTCAACTCAGTGGCTCAGTGGTGTCTTCCATGAAGGCTAGATTGTTTTTAGTTACAAATGTTCAATTCCTACAATAATAAAAACACATAGCTCTTTCACCTCAAAGATACAGATAAAAGCTCAAAAGACCACAACTGTTTCCCTATCTATCACTAAACTAAATGTAGAATTAGATGTGGCAGAAGTAGTTTGTTATATATACTATAATAAACCAGACATTAAAGATAATTTATGTTCAAGAACAAAGTCAACAGGTGCTGGACTTTCCTCACTGTTTTTTTTTTTTTTTTACAAACTTGATCATTTACCCGGTACGTATCCCATCTTCTTAGTATAAACATCCATTGTAACATTTCCAGGACTAAAAGCGATGCTTTTATCCTCGTGCTTATGCTGAGGGACCTAAAAAGACAAACCGTATTTATAAATACATGAAGTTCATTTTTGTCCAATCTAAATGTAACAAATTCCCAAATCTTTCTCACCATGAGTCCTGGGATACCCATGTCTGCTTTGGACACGAAGATGAAGTGAATTTTAGCTTTTCTTGTCACCTTCAATGGTTGTTTAAGTTCTGCCTTTAGTTTATGAACAATTTTGCCAAAGACTGACCAGAAAGACGACGGTATTTTTCTGTGAAACCAGATAATGATTAAAGTTTTCGAAGTAATCAAATATTACATTAAAAAGAGAGAGAACGTACCCTTTGGGTATTTTGAAGCTGAAAGGAAATACGTGTCGTCCTTTTTCAATGACTTCACTGCCTGGATAAGAAAACAAAATCATCAGTATTTACAAGCCAATAAATAAGGCAGAATAAATGACATGATCCTGGTTTACCATCATACATTACCATTTTCTCTTGATTCTTTCAAGATATCCTGTCTGATACTGTAATATTTCTGATCAGAAAACCAAACATCACTCCGATCATGTCTGTAATGTTGAGTCCAGCAAGCACTAGCTTTGCCTTTGGCCTTAAAAACAAGTGACTGGATCCTTGTTTCTTTGTTGACTTCCAGGATGATCCTTCCGTTGATGATATCTCCATTTGTAAAAGTATTCCTGCTGTTGATGGCGTCGTATTCAATTTGGAAGTTTTTGAAGGTCATTTTCAGCAACGTAGCAAGTGCAAACCGAACAACAACACATACTCACACTGTCTGAACCCTGCACACCTGCTCTGGAGGAGTTCTACATGATCGCAAGCTCGTTAATCTTCATTAACCAGTTTTTCTCGCGGCCTATCTGATGACTAGAAGGCCAGCATGTTTTCTAGTCAAAGCATTTAGGTCAAAGCTCAAAGTACGATGCTTAACCAGCATGCTGACATGCCAAACCTTTGAGCAAACAGGAATAAAACTATTTTTGACATCAGTGTAAACAACAAATGGTTTTTCACTGTGACATCACAGATTTAAGTCAAAGTTTCACGCTGTTGATTTAAACTGTAAAACTGTGACAAATGCAACATAGTACGGAAGTCCAGACTAAAATGACAGATAACATTGTTTCTCAGGTAATCATATATTTCTTCCAGTGTCTTTCAGACTATTATTGGTTTTGTAAAACCAAAACCCAGGTCAGTAAAGTTCTTACTTGCCTGCATACTGGTCAGATGCCACAATGTCTGAGAGGATCTCCATCCATACAAACTCATGGTGAGGTATGTGGAGGCCTTTTTATTGTCCGCAGCCGAAGCAGAAGGAATCGCAATTGTGTGAGTGTGTTTGATTTGTTTGTACCATTTAAAAATATGTCATGACTCACTGAATGTTTTAAATAAAATATTGGGAAAGCAATCATTCAGTAAACAACTACAACTTATTTACAACTATTTCAAGTACAAACAGACCATGCAAGATGTATGAGTTTGTTTCTGTTTTGTTCAAATATAGTTCGTTGCTCAATAAAGGGTTCAAGATTTCAAATATTTATTAGTATCAATGTGAAAGGTTTCTTTTATATCTTAGACCTGTGACTCACTGTCACAGTATACAACATCTGACTTATAACAAGTACAAAAATGAATAAATGGTGTATTTAAGGTCTGTTTTGGTTTAATATGCCATGCAGTAATTCCATGATGTGTTATGTTTCACACCATGTAACTTTTATATCAATTAAGTACTTTTATGTGGAGATAGAATAAAATAAGTTAGGATAAATTTAGATGACAATAAGTCAAAGAAACTGTAATGAAATGTCTACTCTGTACTATACTGTAGAAAAGTCACATTTTGGTCATAGAACTGGTTTTTGTTGGGCTTAATGTCCATAGTAGCAGACAGGAAGGCAGGATTGGGAACACCAAACTGTGGTTTATTTAAACAATAAAGAACCGGTGAAGACATGGTGCAAAAACAATAACACTCCAGAGGGAGGAAAAGTACAAAAATTGAAAATCACTCCATGGAGGAAAAAATGCAGGAACCAAAATACTGATTCAAAATACTCACAAAAACTACAGACTCAGGGAAGAACACGGCTCGAGAAAACAGATAGGCTCAGTGACAAGACTGGCACAAGACTGACAGAGCACAGGAGGGTTTATAGGGAGGTAATCACAGGGGGAAACAAGAGATACCTGTGGAGCACATTAGGGACAGGTGAGGCAAATCAGAAGACAAGAGAGAGGACTACAGGTAGGGCTGAAGTCACAGGGGAAAACAACCAGAGACACGAGAGGAAAACTCAGAATATAAATACAAGACATAAACACAGGCAGATCATGACAATTCTATGTGAAACAGAGTTAAATGATTAAACAATAGGGCTTGCACTCTACATGCATGCAAGTACATTTGTTCAATTAACACTTTTGACAGCAATGCACAAATCACCATTTATAAACCCAAACTCCACATTATGCATCATTGTATTAAGTACAGTGTTATAAATAAATTATAAAGTTACTTTACTGCATCTCTACATCTAACTTTACCAGGAGCTATGTCACTCACAGAAAAGGATGTTTAGTATCTTAGACACCAGCACTTTGACCCTTATATCATTAGTCTTGGCCCACTCTATTACAAACATACGTTTGCCAAAACATAGAACTTTCTGTATTTACATACATACATATTGTAACATACAATGCTGATAAACATATTAGATTTTTAGAAGACTTTAAACATTAAAGTCTGAATTGTGAGATTTCAGATTCAATCGCTGCAGAGGTGGTTTGGTAGCTGAGTGATTATGTAAAACCCATGAAGTTCCAAACTCACTGTTGATGGTCGGGTTGTTTTTTTGGTGATGCAGCTTCTGATCACAGCACAGATTATGTTGACAAAAAAAATGAAGACACATATAACAGTCTGAAGCTTTCCAAATATTCCAACATTCCCGTTTGAAGAAGAAATTCACAATGTAGTCCTAAATTGTGCAGACGGAAGAAGGGGGTACATTGCAGATTCGTCATAGGAAGGAGGAAGAGCCATATCTTGTGGTGTGGTGCCCCAAGTTGGATGGCTTGGGTTTCCAAAAGCTTCAAACCCAAAGTTGCCCAAAGGAGGTAAATGTCTTTCAGCAGTCTTCTCAGGTAGGATGACAATTGGGAATTTGACTTGTGGGTCTGATGCAAATTTGATATCCAGATATACCTGTGCCAAAACATAAAACTTTCTGTACTTACATACATAATGTAACATACAATGTTGATTAACATATTAGATTTCAAACAGGACTTTAAACATTAAAGTCTGAATTGTGAAATTTTGATTTAGAGTTTTGTTTCTTAAAGAATTTAGGATATTCCAGTGTAAATTTAGGCTTGCAGAAATTGTCAGTGAAATGTGTATTGCTTGGTTTTGTCACTAGGGGTCTTCCTGTTTGTTCAATTTGTTCAGTGTTTATATCTACTTTAAAAATATTTGTTTGCTTTTGAAACTTTTCCCACAAGCCAAAAAAACAAAAACAAACAAAAGCTTTTATCATTGAGATGAAAAAACCTTTAAGCAACGATCCTTACCCTCAGCCTGTACTCCAGCTTTATGATGGAACAGTTCAAAATGGACGGGGCCAGTCCTGGGACCGTGATCGCTTTTGTCACTGTCTTTTTGCCAGAGGATGAATCCACAGCATCATCTTTTTCCTTCAAGATTTTATAAGTCTCAATTTTTCTCCGACCCTGGGCGAAGAAGCTTCTCTTCTCATACAGTTCAATTTTGGGTTTGACTGAACGACTCGAATGATTATTGATCTCTATTGTAACGTTGATGGGTTCACCTGCCCAGCAGAGAAAAAGAATCCCTTTAAGATCTTAATTACAAAGATGTTACAATTAAAAATGAAAATAAGCTAAGAGAGTACTAATGTAGTCACAACTCAGTGACTAAGTGTTTAGTTTTCCAGATATGTTTAATATTAATTTTTTCCTTGTGATGTTTGTATTTTACTGAACATTATCATTTTGTGAACTTTAAAGTTTTGGGCAATACTTTTTTTCCAAAATCTTTTTTCTAAATGCTGTGAGGAAATTTCTCTTCAGGAATGAAAGTAAAAATATGCAAACCATTTTTGTGTTCCTTCCCCTAAAGATAAAAAATGGTGGAGTTCAGAACAAAGGGACTCAAACTGTAAATGACTTTTCTGTCACCGCTCCCTTTTTCCCAGAGAAGATATTTACCAGGTTTGTATCCCATCTTCTTAATTTGAACATCAAATAAAACATTTCCAGAACCAAAGGCAATGCTTTTGTCTTTACACCCATGCTGAGGAACCTAACAAAGCAAACTGCAGTTTATACAAATGTTGTGAAATGAATGTTACTAAAAATTTAATTTCCTAGTTCACTGGATTATAGAATTTAAAGATGTATTTTGTTCTTTCTCACCATAAGTTCTGACATATCCATATCTGCTTTGGACACAAAAATGAAAGGAACTTTAGCTTTTTTTGTCAGCTTCATTGACTGTTTAAGCTCCGCCTTTATTTTATGAACAATTGTGCCAATATTTGAGTGAAAAGATGATGGCATTTTTCTGTAAAATAAAATAGCAAAAAGGTTAGAACAACACCAATAATAGTAATAATAAAATCAATACTACATAAAGATAATGTACCTGTCAGGTATCTTAAAGCTGAAAGGAAACACATGCCTTCCTTTTCCAAGAATTTCAGTTCCTAATAAAAAACAAGCTCATCAACACGTCAATGGTCAACAAATTAAGCTTAATGCTTTATTTCATTTATATTTTCCATCACAACTTACCATCTTGTCTCGCTTGCCTCAAGATTAAATGTTTGATGCTATAATATTTCTCCTCAGACCGGTAAACGTGAGTATTGCCTTCTCCATGATGTTCAGACCAGCAAACTTGAGCTTTCCCTTTTGCTTGAAAACCGAGTGATTGGATTTTTATTTCTTTCTTAGTTTCCAGGATAATCCTTCCATTAATGGTATCTCCATTTGTAAAAGTATTCCTGCTGTTGATGGCATCATATTCAATGTGAAAGTTTTTGATTGTCATTATTAGCAAAGTAAAACTCACCAAGTAGGTGAAGCCTGAACACCTATTGTGGAGCATTTATAGCTGATCACATGGTAGCTGACCCTGAAAAACCAGTTTATCTCGTGATGATGTAACACCTACTTGAGTATTGCGCAACATACTATATGTTTTGTTGTTGCTGTCGATTTTACAATTTTAGGCTTCACTTTGTCTTCTCAGAAATCTGAAGATTTAAGTCACGTAAGCAAAATAAAAAAAAAAATGGCAATTTTACCCCGCTAAGACCTGGTATATAAGTGGAAATAGAGGGTAATTTATATGTAAAAGTGTGTGTTACCTTTTGCTACATGAGGAGTTCAGTTCAGTCCAGATCTCCCAACAACTGAAAACATTTCACAAAACAACATATCCACCAATGAAAAATATTAAACACTTAAAATTTTACATCAGGTAAGAATGAGACATTATCCTCTAAAAACTCAGGCACCTGGTCTCCTCTATTCCTGCATTTACTGTCGGCAAAAGACATAGGAATATTTCACAGGGGTAAACAAGGCACAGTTCAAACTTTTTTTAGACGAATCACCGTCAAATTCACAATGAGCAATTTTTTTTTTTAAGTTTAACACTTGAGGTTTGTTCCCCTGTGGTTAAAATGTAGGTTTATTAGAATTGCAAATCCTTGCATTGTTATTGCTTACATTATTCTCACCATCCCTGCTTTTTTGCATTGGGTTAGTAAATGATTTTGATGTGTAATGTGGAAATTATTCATATTCAAATGAAAATATCCTTTCACAAAACCAATCTGTATCATTTTCAGACAAAATTTAAAAGGACAAAAGACAGACAAATTGTGGAGGTTTACTTTTATTAATCAAAGAAATCGACCCTCTTAAACCCAAAAGCATTTGAATAAACAAACAGTTAAACTTGTATTATGTTAATCAGATCAAATTTAGCCCATACCCAAGTTTTCTTCTGAAGCTGAATGAAATATAGGTGCTGGAAAACCACGGTCTTCATAGAAACCCGAATGCCCATGTTAGATTTGTCAAAACATTATATTTCTTATACATTTTCATCCTTTTAAATTCAAAAAGATAAATGTGACATCAATTTAAAGTAAAAAAAACATCATGAACTCCATGTCCAAATATAATTCCTTTTCATTTATTTTTATTCTTTTTCTTAAAATCTCCAAATTTTTAATATTTACTCTCAAAATTATTCAGAGGAGGGTACATTCCATGGGCTCCATAAGGAGGAGGGAAATCAGAAGGCTGAAATGGTGCTGCTGCTGCTGGTGCGGTTGGTACTGCTGGTGGTGGTGCAAAGCCTCAAACTGGGGGGTTTGGATCCCCAATTGGCCCATAGCCAAACCCCGGAACACCTGGTGGTGCTGTTGCCACAGCAGGGGCCTGAAAGCCTGGCAGGATGACGATATTAAATTTAATCTCTGGGTCTGAGGCATACTTGACATCCAGGTAGACCTGCAGAAAAATAATTTGAAAAATCATGTCCTGTCACATCTTAGAACTTGTTTGCATATTTAGAGCATCTGAAATTCAAGAGCTATGGGGGTTTGGGTACAAAGAAAATGTGGGCAGAAAACCAATGCGGTTTAGCTGAAACCTCAAGTACAAAAAGAACACTGAGGTTGCTTTCACAAAGCACCAAAACAGATGGATTTAGTATTTATTTTGTGTCTGGACGCCAGTCCACAGGTGAATCACATTTATTTGGATGTTCAAGCATTAATAAAGGTGTGTCTAACCCTGGCCCTCGAGGACCCCATCCTGCATGTTCTAACGGTGTCTCTGCATCAACACTGAACAGAATTTGATTTGAATGAATGTAGAATTGCCAGGCTACTGCAAAACTTGAAAAGTTAATTCATTTACTGAATCCGGTGTGTTGGAGCAGGGAAACACCTAACACATGCAGGATCGTGGCTCTCGAAGACCAGGATTGGACACACCTGCATTAATGAATGACATCTGAAGATAATTCCACATTAACTCATCTCAAAGATTGATATGTTTTTGTTTTTGATATCCAAATTTAGCCTCAAAACATTAACTACAACAAAAGGCTTCAGCTAATGCTGAAATTAAATATTGTGGGTTTTGTTCACCCATTATGTTAGAATCTGCAGGTGTGTTCAAGATTGAGATTTCACAAACATTCTAATTTTTAATATAGGCTTTTTATAATAATAATAATAATAATAATAATAATAATAATAATAATAATAATAGTTATTATTATTCAATGTAGCTCCTTACCCTGAGTCTGTATTCCAATTTGATGATACTGCAGTTGAGGATGGAGGGCTCTGCATCATGGGGAATGTTGATGACCTGCGTGATGTTTTCTGAAGTTGATGGAGGAATGGGTGCCCCCACCTCTTTAATGAGGTCCTTAGTATGTACTCTTCTTTTCCCCTGTGCAAAGAAGCTGTGCTTTCTGTATATGCAGTACTTGGGTTTGATCTCACGGGATGAATCGTTCTTAGCAAACAATAAAACCTTTAACCCTTCTCCTGTGGTACAAAGAAAGAAAACATCAAAACAAGCAATAAAAGCAGAATCACAGTCGATATTGCTTAGAAGTCGTTCACCTTGGAAGAAGCCTGATTTTTCAAGTCTCACATCCATGCCTACGGCTCCTGAGGAAAAAACTTTCATTTTCTTGTCTTTAGACTCATGTTGTGGTGTCTGAAATACAAACAAATCAATGAATTCGACCGAACTCGACTTAGAAAATAACTGTAGTCAGATGCATGTCAGGGAACACAAATGAGGTTTTTCCATTGAAGTCAAGTCATGGAAAAATAAACAAACAAAAAAATAAAACACAACAGGATGTGTTTGTTGGTACATACCATCAACCCAGAGACAGGACCGACGTCTGATTTTGCCACAAAGTTGAGTGTTGTTGACTCGGTCTTGTTCATTCTCATTGATCTGCCCAACTTGGCCTCCAGCAAGTACACAATTTTACCATCAGAACCTTTGCAGGAGGAGGGAATATTTCTGAAGAAGAAGCACAAAACGATGGAGTAAAAGTGAGAATTGTGGGGTTTTGTGGCTTAAAAGTAGCCTTTCCAACTTTTCTGAATGGTTTGATGGAAGCTAAAATAAAATAAAATAAAATAAAATGAAAACGTGGAATTTTAATCTGCTTTTTGGGCAGCTGTGGAGGAGTGGTTGGGGGAGTCGTCCTGTGACCGGTGGATTGCCGGTTCGATTCCCCCGTCCCATCCTTCTCAGTTGTTGTGTCCTTGGGCAAGACACTTCACCCACCTTGCCTGCTGGTGGTGGTCAG
>JAVKLF010000001.1:10715553-10727290 GCA_034783495.1 Millerichthys robustus
TCTATCTATCTATCTATCTATCTATCTATCTATCTATCTATCTATCTATCTATCTATCTATCTATCTATCTATCTCAACACCATTTATTTTTCATCAGTCCATTTGAGCCATTTATCCTACAGCCACCTTACCTGTTGAGGTTGTCATGGTCTATGTTGGTAAAACCCAGAGGGGAGTCTGTTAACTGCTCAATAACAGCCTGCGGGTCCTTTGTGTCTAGCACCTCATTCAGAACCACTACAGCTGACAGCATCTCCACAGCTACACTAAGTTCCTCATGACTCAGTCCAGCCTAATAAATAAGATAAAAACATTCAAAATTGGTTTATAGTGCTTCTGATAAACAAAGAACCATGTCTTGGGATGTATATAACAGGACTAAAATCTGAAGCGTAACACCTCACCCGTGCTCCTTGTAGCTGCAAACTGAAAAGTTCACTCTGGTAAAGACTTGCAGCAGTTTGGTAAATGATTGGCAGCTGTGCCTCAGGCTTCATCAGCTCCTCAATGGTCTCCACAGCATTACCAAGACGAATGGCTGTATTGATCCGTGCAACTGCTTCAAGTTCTGTTGGGTGGATAATTTTTTTTTTAAAAGTCATTTATTTCCAAAATAGTCTTAAACCTAGGCTTACTGTACAAAAAATACAATTTTAACTAATCATACATATGACTTGAGAAAATATACAATTGATACTTATTAGAAACTGTAATTAGTAGTAGCAATCATTTCTGTGTTTATCAAGCATAAATGGAAGTTCAGTTGGTGCTTACTTCGTTTTTCTGCCTCAGCAAAGTCGTTACATGAGCTGACAATTTTCTGAATCTCCTCTTTGTCGAAGATCACAGTTTTTCCTCCATCCTGTGGAGCAAAGATTACAGTACAACTGTGAAATATCAATAAGAACACATTCATATTCAGCTTGCTTCCATCTTGTGATGGTATGAAAGCATGATTATGTGTTTTTCCACATATGGGAATGGTGTTTTTTATTTATCTACAGATGCAATTTACCAGGTTGTACAAGTATACACATACACGGTTTTTAGTGTTAGCATCTCAGCAACACATTCAAAATGAAGACTTGTTATACGACTCCAAATACGACAAACAATGCTGAGTTTAGAATGAGAGCCTAAAATGTGTTTATATGTAATTTGTATTTTACACCAATTAGTCACTATATTTTAAATACTGAGCAACTCTACTTTAAGTTCACTGTATAACTTTGACTCTTCACTTCTGTAGGGAGCCCTGTGGTGTCTGCAACCAGAATGTTTCCAACACCTTTTTGTTCTGACAGTTGAAATGTAAAGTTTGTTTAGCACAGGTTCAGTTTATAGCCTTTGTCATTTTTGAATAAATAAAGTTTGGCGTCCATGTCAATATGTTGGTCTTTTATCATGCTGCTCAAAGGGCTCCTGGTCAACTTCTGTCTGTACTGTTGGTGGGATAAAAGTACTGAAGGAAGCTCACACTGTAACACAGCATCATCCTCCAAAGGGGTTCTGACTGAACCAGAATAATATTTATAAGTGCTGCGTGTTCAAAGTAACTTCAACATGAACACCAACAAAACTTTGCACATACTCTTTGGCTTTAATAGTGTGGCTGACTGGAGCAAGTTGACAACTATGATCCATCTCAGTAGCAATTCACATATTTGAAAATTAGAAAAATAAAGAAATATATACATAGCTAGCAGACTCTAAACAAAACTATCCATCTTCTGCGACCTCAAACTAATAAGCAAGCCAGCTCGATCTTACTATACCTTGGATTTATGTTGGCTGCAGTTTGTAAAATGCTCCAGATACCAGTGACAATTTGTCTCTTGGACACCAAACAAGGCCAGAGCTTCAAGTCTAAGTGCAACCAACAGAGCTGCTTCTTCTTGGTTCAACACTGCTTGATTCACTTGCTTTACTGCTGCCTGGGCTGGAGACAAGGAAAACCCAGATAAACATCAATGAATCATACAGAAGTTGTGTTTCCATTCAGGTGAAAACTACAACAAAGCAAATAAAAAACAAATTTATTTTTAGATAAACAAACTTTTACAAATGTCCTGTAAATATTCAAAGTGAGCAGCTGTGCTTTGGGAAATCATGAATGTGCACATTCTTACTGTTGACAAGGTCAATGCTGCTCTGGATTTCCTGTTGCGTCAGTAGCTCCTCATAAACATCCCTTTCTTCTGTAGCAACTGAGGAACGCTAGTAGAAAATGAGAATGACTCAAATTATAATTTACATTTATATGACATTTTTAAGAGAGCATGCACTAGCACAACACAGCAGCAGGGGGCTGCTGATTTCACACATCATGTCTCAATGTTATGAAAAGGGACGGCTCCTGTTTGTACAGTATTTGTAAAAAGAATGGGAGGAGAGATGCCAGGCTGTGTGGAGGTCTAAAGTCTAGTAAATACAGCTGACACTGCAGTGACTGGAATGCACTGGGAGGGCTTGTGGCATGTGGTTACTCTACTGCAGTAATAAAACACCCTACTTAAGTTAAACAGACAAACTTTGCCTTTTAAAATGTAATTTATAAGTTACACAACAGGACCAAAATGATGTACATTATACTTTTTTGTCATTTACAACAAAACAACAAAAACAGGGTTTCTGATTATCTGAAAAATACTAATTAAAGGCTCAACAGGTTAAAAAGCTGTATGATGTAGATAATAAGACTACAAGACAAATCATTTGATGATCATTGTTACACCAATTCCTATCACAGTCTTGATGTGATATAGTACATTATATTTGCTTAACCTGTGCTCATGTTTTGATACAATAACACCATCTTAAGACACAAACGTTGCAGTTATAAACATTTGAGTAAAATGTAATAAAAAAAACATCATTAGGCTTCTTACCCTCCCAAAGGACTGATCTCGCTTCCAAGTCTTAGTCTTGCCCAGTGTATCCTGATATTCCTGGGCCAGGGCTTCCAGGGGCTTCCTCAGCATTGCATTTGGGTTTTTTAGTGCAGCCATTGTCGCAGACGCTTGGCCTTTCTCAACTGCCTCATTGATGGCGATTACAGCAGCATGTACTACGAGATTTTGTTTAAACAAAATATTGTTGGTCAACAAGACAAAAACACATTGTTATATCCATCAGAATAAATGCATCTAAAACACCAGGACTCACAAGCAGCTTCATCCACTGAGAGTTCATTAGCCAAGATCCCTCCAATTTTACTGAAAGCTGGCATCTGAATACCATACTTCTCCAGCTCACTCCTCATATTACTGATCTCTTCCTCTGTATGATAGGAATATATAAATGTCAACGTAAGTTATACAACACAGTAAAAAGTAAAACATACTCTATACAGCAGATATTAATTTCTCTTCGTATGTTTATTGTCAAGCATTGAAAATTTTTTCACTCAACGTATTTTGATTTACGTACGATAATGTCTGTGCTTTAGGCTCTCCTATAAAAGTCAAATGTTAAAGCACAAACTTTGTGATTTATGATGTTTCGTGCATTTTTTTCCAACCTCTGCAGAGAAATCTAAGCTTTGTTTAAGCTGAACTAAATGATTGTGCAGTAAAGAATTGTAGGGAAACCGTAAACAAAAAGAAGCTACATGTAGGGACAAACTGAACCAGCTTTCATTATGTCATGGGTTTTTACTGACTTTGAATCTACTTCAGCTTTTATCTTCCAATTTCATAGAAAAAATTGCGAAATACAATTACTATTAATTAGTAATATAATTAGTAATAGACTGGTAATCCCTATTGTAAAATTTAAATGCAGATTGCAAATTATTTTGTCATTGCAGTTTTTTGTATTTGTACATCTGTTATCAATATGCAAATATGCTTTAATTTTTTCTGAGTTAAAGTTAAGAGCTTGAAAGCTTAGTTTGCATCTTCTTTTCCATTTGAATGGCCACAGAGAAAATCAGAATGGTTACGTTATACATTGCTAAACGTGACAAGTCGTTTAAATAAATTCTCCTTATCTGCTTGAAAGCACACACTATAATTTGTTTTGTTTTTCAATTAAGTCCCAGAATGTAGAAAATTATCTTGCAACAGAGCCTCATTATGTGCACACAAGGTTGAATCAACATCTGAACATCTACAAACCCCAAGGCATCATTTGTCCTAATATCAATGATATCTTATTTGTTTCTTTACTTTTTACAAAACCTATGTGCTTTTGTGAAATAGTATAATATGTTATCAACAGGTGCTGATTTCCACAACTGTTACCTGTAAAGTCCACTTTCCCAAGCAGGTCCTGAATCTGTGGCGCAATACCAAGTTTATACAAGTACAAACTGAAAAAAAAAACATAAAGGCCATAACATTCATTAAAAAAAAGAATTAAGCACTTTTAAATTAGAACCTAAATGCGAAACTGAAAACCTGAATGTTTACATTTTCTCTCACGTTTGTTATTGCTACTAAAGCCTAGCCTCCCTTTACACCACATGAGGGTAGCATTAGCTCAGATTACACAGCAGGCTACCTCACAGCAGCCAGTAGGCTCTCAGTCCACCAATAAGCAATGGATTCAACGACCAGGTGGCTGGAAACCTCATTAAACTTTCACCAACTTGCAGGTACATGACAAGTAATGATGAATTATAGATATTTCTGGAGGACTGGCATCAACAAAGCTCTAACTAGAGGAGATGTAGCTTGGTGGCTGCTGGCTATCCTGCCCTTTTGTCACACGATGAGCGAGTAAACACAAAATGCACTCTGTCCTTGGGACACAGGGGGCTTTAAACAACACTTTGAAATTTGCTTACACTGTGAGGAATGTTTTGACACATAAACAGCTGATTAAGGCTAAGATACTGATAGTAACAGCTGACTCAGTTTAATGAAGGGAGTTCAAAACAAGCAGCAGCAATTATCAGACAAATTTAGGGCAACAACCTCTCCTCAGACACTGCATGACCCTTCTTTATATTCAACTTTTCTTTCGAATATCTTTACAGTAGATTTTTAAAACATACTTCATTCTATTCCCCCAGTGACAGGTCTTCAGTCAAGTTCTTTTAACCAGTTTGAGTAAGAAGCATACATTGCTTTCCTTTGCTTTGTGGGACTTGAACTGGACTTGCAGGAAGGAAATGCACGTGTGTGCATAAGCAGGGAAGGAAATCAAATCCCCCAGGACCTGACCGAAACACGACAGCAGAGAAAACAATCTAGGCAGCTCACATAACCACTCCCTAAATCTGCATCTGGATGACGGAAGAAACAAAAATTCACCCCAAAACTCAGCAATCTAAATTAAATAACCTCAGACCCCACAAAAAGAGATCAATTCAAACACTTCTATTGCAAAAAGGGGCACAAACTGACACCAAAAGCAATTATTTATATTTCTTTACCAAAACTATCAATATTCAGTACCAAAATCTGCAAATAACTGGTTTGTAGCTTAAGTGAGCCTGAGATTTACTCAAAGTTTTAAAGCAAACTTAAAGTTGAAAGACGAATTTCTATTCTGTATTAAATTTTAATGACACAGAATTTTGAATTACTTGCTACAAAAACCTAAAACCTTCACGTGGGTTGAAGAAAAGTAAATCTAAGAAATAAGACGCTTACAGTTTCAGTTTCTATTTCGTTTCATATAGCACCACTATTTCTGCTTTTGATGTGAAAAAAACAAAAAGATTCAAGTCTAAATGGTGTGTGACCTTTTCTGACATAATCACAAGGTTAAAGGAAATGAATTTAGTTTAGCCAAAAGGTAAATACCAGAATTAAAAGTTTACCACAAAACAGTAAAATACACAAAAAATGCAACATGAATCTGCTCAGTATTTCATAAAGCAGAACATTTTATTATTATTATTATTATTAATAGCAGTCAGTGCTGGGAAGGTTACTTTGGAAATATATTTAGTCAAAATTACAAAACACTCAATTTAAAAAGGCATCAGAAAACAAAAAAGCATAAAGATAGTGATAAATCCATCTTTGTATGTGGAATCACTTCAGTCTTACCTCAGTGCATGTATGCAGTAAACCACCTTTGGCATGTTTTTGCGGTCATACACATCTGTCGTTTCTGGATAGAATATCTGAAAGAACAGACCATAATAAATATTAGTCACCGTGCTTTTACGTGCAATTTCACTCAATCGGCTGCAATGGTGGCATACAAATCACATTTATTTAAAATTTATGCTGCAGAATATTGAGACACTGCAAATAAGAAAATTCCAACTAAACCTGTGACCACTAAATAATATTGAACCTAAACATGTGGTATACATTATGGTATCAAAGATAGAGAAAATCATTTTTTGATGTTATTCTTGTTTAAATCAAGTCACAATAACAATAAATATTTATTAAAATGGTAGTATTTATTTAATAAGTTCTTACCTTGGGGAGACCCACAGACTCCATGGCTCTGAGCCACTGCACTGTGTTGTCAGTGTGCCGGAAGTGCAGCCCTTTGCTCTGAAGTACAGAAAGAAAATATAGCCTCATAATTCTGAAAATCCTTTTAATAAAATCAGGCAATGCAGGTAGAAAACTAGAAAACACTTGCAAAACTGATCAGATAGCTACACATCTTGTATTTACTTTGATCTTGTATGTAATAGTCTTACAGAGATAGAGTAAAATCTGTCCAAAGTCAACTATATTCATGATCCAGCCAAAAACTGTTTTTCTACATTACTGTCTCAGTGAAACAGCTACACGGTATAGTGTGGCCAAACACCGGTCAGCAACGGTTCATGTTTTCCTGTGTGAAACTGATTTTAACTGTTAGGAAGTGCCTGAATGATCTGAAAACTCTGATGTAATCCAAACGCTGTGCTAGTATAATCTCAAGTGAAGTTGGTGAATAAAAGGAGGAGGGTTTACCTTATAACGAGCCTGATCTCGGTCATAAATTTTCTTTGCAGACACAAGTTTGGGGGCAAAAAAATTGGCAAGTTTTCCCAGATAAACACCATTTCTAAGTCCCTCCTCCAGCTCTGTGGTAGGAGGCAAGTCCTCCTCCAAGCAGGCCTCCATCCACCTGGAAACACAAAGGAACCAAAGATGAGGAATGAAATGTAAATAAGAACTTTACAATATTTAGCAACCCGACTGACCTCAGAGACAATTTGCTTCAAAGGAATTTACATGAAATCCTGAGCAAACACAATAAAAGGCATAACATAAAAGAAGTTGCTTTAGGAAAACCAACAACTGAAATACATGCTTGAGGCTCATTTCATTTAAGTATACTGTTTAGGATAAATTCCTTGGAGCATGTAATACCTAATTTTTTCCCCTAACAACACGGTGGTTAGTAGACTGTTTGCTCTGCTATCTGATCAGTTTCACAAGAGAATACAAAAAACAAACTGATCAGCTCAAATGTGATCAAATTACATGTGGTGTGGCATCAATTTATTAGTCAAACACAGAACAATTTATTCATTTAACACAAGGGGTTAAACAAGAGATTTGAAGAGGTCCTTCAGTGGGATGGAAATGGACACCGTTACAGACAACACCCACAGAGTCCAGCATGCTTTGAAAAGGAGGCTGCAGAAGCACTTACATTCTGTGCTTTCAGCTGACTGCACTCAGGATAACGACATGACAACAATCACGGTTTAACTCATTTAAAAACTGCCGTACCTTAAGACCATAGATGCAACACTGGCTGAAACTGTGCAATTATAAGGAATTCTACAAAATAAAAACACTTGGTAAAAACTGAGACATTCAGTGTTTCAGAAATTAGTTTAATTTCATAAAAATGGCTTGCTGTCCGTTTGGGGGAGGGGAGGATTCCGAATAACAAGTAAATGATTTGAGAGCACGGTGAATCATTGTTGTCTGAGAGCTTGATAAACAACACTATTTATAAGTGACATTTTTTTCCCTCTAAAAAACTATAATTTAAAAAGATTTGTGTGAGTTATTACTCCGTTTCTAATCACACAGAAACTGAATTTCACAGTAAAGATCATTTGAAACTCAGCGATTCAACTTATGCTGCATTCATACCAGCAAATGCTAACTCCCTTCACTCTTAGTAACAATAAAACCTTCCCTCATGCACATACACAGAAGACACCTTGTTCAGGTTAATTAAGGCTTAGTGCTCAAAGGATCCAGTTTAGCAAAACATGTGTCAGCACATTAAAGCACAACAAGCATATCAAAGCAGTGTGTAGATTTTGTCCCCTGAGGCACAGAGCATTCGCACAGTTACTTATGACAACTGGTGCAATGAATCATTCAGGATTCAGAACCAACAATTAGAGAAGAGCGCCGATCTTTTGCTTCCAAAAGTGTTTTTGATGGATAAGATAAGCAACATTCATGCATGCAAACATTTTCCTGATATAAAATGTCTCCTCTTTAGGAATATACAGTATACAACAAGTCAGATTTAAAATAGAATTTGTATGAATATAAGTAAGTTGCTTCCATCTTTGAAGAAAATACAGAAAACAGGATAATTGTGTAAATAGAATTACTCGTGGGTTAACCGTTTACCTTTATGGCGCTGAAACTATTGCAAAGTTCACAAAAAAGTCTAGTGTCAATGATGTAAAAACTAAAAAATATTGGTGATGCATATGTTTCCACAAAAATAAAAAATATATATTTCAGAAAAACTAAAAATGATGGTTGAAATATTTTTTAAGAAGTGTAAGAAAATACAGTTCAGCAGCATATTGCATGAGTTACAAAGCTCTCCTTCACTTCCTGCACTTCAAACAAAGGAGGACTTGTCTCCTGAAGCAGGACAGACTTCTTGTGTTTATATCCTTCCAAAAAAAAATAAGTCCTTCCTGTAATTGTCCAACCTGTGACCCAAAGCCGTAAACAAAATACAGCTTTTTGGAGAATGGTTAATCCCACATTAAAATGTTAAAAGTAAATGGCTCCTCTTGTGCTTTCAGAACCAGTATGTGTGTGTTTTGGAAGTTTGCGTCATGCAGCTTTGTCATGGTGGTCATGAGTTTGTGTGTATGCCTTGGGGTTTACAATTTGAGGACCTTGCATCAAGTGGCAATCTTTGTTCACCACATGATGTGCTTTAAAAAAAAAGACCACAAAGATTTCTCATTTAAATAAATCAACAGTCCTAGAAATGTTTCCCCACATAAACCAAGCAAAGGCCTGACCAGTTGAGGCAAAGTTAGGACAACATTCACTGAACCAACAAGAAAACAAAAGTCTAACTTGTTTTTGGTTATTTAAACAGAATGGCAAGTAAAAAATGGAGGTCAACAAACCAACATTCTGAGGAAAATGCCCAAGTGGTGAAGATGTGGATCACGTCTTCATGTAAGCCCTTTCTAGACAGAATTTTAGTAAAAGTAAGGATGCAGGATGCAACTAATTTGCCACTTGATTCTTGATTTAAAGTAACATGTCTTGCATTAAATCCATAAAATAAAGAACAAACTATGAAACCACCAAACCACCAACATGATAAACAATGCACACAAGTGTGTGTCATGAGCGAAACATTGAGTATGAGGTACTTAAACGTGTGGTCAGCATGAAAAAACCTAAATGAGCCCAAAGTTCCCATCCAAAACAGGCTCCAAATGTAAATCAATGATTGTTTACTTCTCAGTGAAAGTACAAAGTCTCCTCTATGATTGAGCATGTGTGGTCTCTGTGTGTGTGTGTGTGGGGGGGGGGGTTATCAACTGACAGCATCTGTTTGTAAAAGATGGAGATCTAAGGCCTTAAAACTATAAAAAAGCTATCAGAATAACAAAAAAATCAAAGCAAATTTAAATTTTTCCTTTCATGCCCACCATTTCAGAAGTAGCCTGAACTCTAGCTCCAGACCTCTTAATTTCTCTAATAAGCAGCTTTTGGTTGTTCACTCATCAAAGAATCAGAAAGTCTGTCATTTCTTCAAACATGTAGATGTTAAAATTTTCAGATTCAGAATCCTTATGTTAAATTTTTCTTATTAGCCATTTGTTCCTTTTGGATTTGAAACTGACTTTAATAATGGCCTCAATCTGTTCTGAAATAAAGTCTCTGAAAGAATAAATTTAATCTTCACAATGCCCAGAGAACTGACCAGTCAGCATAGGTTACCATGGCAAAATTACCCTCCCAACTATAAATCCTGTTTTATAGCACAGGCCTCTGATTTCAGAGAACTAACCCTAATCCTCTGCTGCATTAGGAGTCTATTTTAATCCTAATTTTACTCTACCCATTTCACAGAACACAGATTTCAGTTTGGAATTTGCAGAAACGGTGAAAAGTCAGTAGACCTGACAGGAAATAAGAAGCCAAAGCGTGAAAGTAAAGAATATAAAGTGATTATTCCTTAATATTTCACCACACTCTTTTACTGAACAGCTTCTGTAAAGCTCAGCCTTCAGCAAAAGTTTTATCAACGCTCAAAGCATCATGATCTAGAAGTGATTGTGATATATGAGTGAATCTGCTCAATTTAGTCCTTGTAAACCCTTACTATCCTGACACAAGCAGATAATGTAGGTCAGCTAGTCCTCACTAAATCAGAGTGCAAGTTCAGCAGACAAACAATCTGTAAGGAAAGGTAAGAAGACAGTAAAAACGTAGGATTGGCTGAAGAATTACCACTGGGCTACAGAATGCTGAAAAAATATTAATCCTCTGGGGGAAAGTGATGACAAAATAGGAGTGTGACAAAAATCAGAGGGTTAGATTATGCATGCTCTCACTTCCTGTTCCTCCTTGTGCAGTAGGATTTTAAAGAAGACAGGAAGTGGTTTATATTTTGCTCAGGTGCCTCTTGAGGGCACATGAGATTCATGCCTTTTTTAAAATAACATGGTGGTGGTAATCTAAACAACTGAAGGCTGAGTGAGGGTACTCTTTCAGCACCTCTGAAACTCACTCACTGACTTAATCCCGTGTGTTTTCACTAATGCTTACAGCTCTGTGACATTCTCAGACAGTGATTCTGCTTCTGGCTTCACGCTGCTGTTTGATCACACGTGGTTGTATTTCTATTGATTTTAACGTCCCTTTCATTCTCCTTTTATTTCTCAACCCCTCCCTGCACCAACATTCATTAAACACACAGTTAAAAATTAAACAAACAAGAGAGTGCAGTTTGCATATTTTCAACATGCCAAGCTTGGTGACAAAGCAATAAAATGAAGTGGCCAGTTTTGATCTACAATTGAGCTTTTCTTTTCTTTTCAGCCCCCCCCCCCCCCCCCCCTACCTCCCATCATACCGTTTGGCCTCCTCTAGGTGACACAGGTACTCATAGGCAATATTCTGTCGCCTCCTCTCATCCATCTCCTCCGCTGACAGCCTGTCATCATCCTCGATGGCTGCAAAAGAGATGCAGATTCAAACATTTACATTATTTTAACCAATTCTGCAGTAGGTTATGATTTTTTCTTTTATAATTTTATTAAATTGAGCAAGTGAGAAACTTGCACAACCCACTTAGTGTTGTGCTTTTATTTAAATAGAAGAACATTGTTGCATAACAGAATATTGTGTAAATAAGACCTTTAGTGTTGCATTCGAATAAAAAGAAAAAGTTGCAACAACCAAAAGCAAGAAATACTGACATAAACATGAACTATGTGGAAGTTTAATTCAGCTGGATTTTGATATCCCTTACATTCAGAGCAAAGACTAGGATGATATATTTAGAACAAAATAATTTATTTTCATTGTTGGAAGCTGAGAACTCAAGCAGATGGTATGCTTCAATGATCAAAACGGGTCAAGATGTGGA
>JAVKLF010000001.1:10731186-10751397 GCA_034783495.1 Millerichthys robustus
CAGCGACTGTAGGCACTTAGCACCACCTGCTGGTCGTAAATTGGTACTGCAGACATGAGCCGGACGTGGGGAAAAAGCATCTGAAGTTTTGTTCTTGTTTGACTTTTGTAATCTCTCACGGGTCGGCTTATGGCTATTGTTTCTTCAATGCTTTTTAAAGATGTCTGCATTACCTTTGTCTAAAACGGTGAGCTCTGCTTGAATAAAAATTCTCAGTTTTTCTAAATCTTCAAGAAGTGAGTAGGCCTATGTATTTTTTCAAGTTATTTATAATGATTATCTTTATTTAAAAAGTCAATGAAACGTTTGTGTTGTGGAAAATAAAAGCCCAGAATTATTTGCTAGAGAACATAACTTTTATTTTACTGCATATGTTGGAATAGCAGATCAGTCTGCAGTTTCTGTAGCTCTGATGTCATCACACACCAGGCATCATTTGGCAAATGTTTCTTCACAAACTGTCACACGTTTGGACTTCCGAAAACATACGTCAGTCATCCTTTGATTGGCAGACCATTTCACAAAAGGTTTTTACAACTTTAGCATTCACAAACATTTGATCACATCCAGAAAATGGATGAACAAAACCCACAAGAGTAATACATTCACTTTTTTTCCTCAATAAAATAATCTAAGTATTGCCAACACTTTCTGCAGGACACGTATACAGGAAGAACACAAAGTTAAGCACAAAAATAACTAACGTTTTCTGACACACATGCCAGTTTGTGCACGCACACACACACACACACACACACACACACACACACACACACACACACACACACACACATACAAGGGCAACAGGTGAACTCAAAAGAAATAAAAAAGATGCCAAACAGAGATTGACAGGACAGATGAAATGCTCAGACAGTTCAGAAAATGTGGAAACAACTCGTTCACAATTAACCAAAAAGGTTTACTTAAATCAGCTTCAATATTTACACAATATTTACATTTATGGAGACTCGTACACACATACAATACTCTCTGTATTTCTCTTTTGCACAAACACAGACACACAAAATACAGTACATGTACATGAAACACCTCAAATATAACAGGTAATATTTATGCTCTCTGAAACAATTCATCAGCTTAAACTGCCTTTGTGGTTTTAGCAAACCCAGACAAAGCAGACCTCTCCTGTTTGTGCTACAGACAGCAGTCAGCAGTGCTGGGCAACATTGGGTTCAAAATATCAACCCAAAGGATCAAAAAATATCTGCTGAGGAGTAGCACCACACACATCACTGCATTTTCTTACAACCGAGTCTACAAATTTTAGGAAAAGCTGAAGGTCCAAGGAAATGGATGCACACATCTAACTAGTTTTTGTTATTTTGTTTGTTCATTTGTTTTAAGTAGAATAAATCAGCTGCAGATAAGGGTAAAAAACATAATCACAGACACCACAAATACAGAGAAACACAGACAAATACAATCTATTGGCACAAATGAAGCCAGAAAAAATTAATTCTTACAATTTACTAAATCTAAAATCAATCAAATTAAACTTCTGTACATTATATAGCACTATGAAAGGAACAACATGATCTTATGTGGATTATTTTAATTATTCCACTGCTATCATATGTTAAAAAGTGAGAAATAAAGTTTTTTTGTAATATGAAAATAAAATAAATTGATTCTTTAAAGTCATATATTCAAAAATACCTTCTGATCAAAGTATCAGCCAAAATTATTTTGGTCTCACACCTTCTAATGTAAAGCAACACCTACATCAGTGATCACCAAAATGGTGGCCCTTGGGCTAAATGTGGTCTACAGAGGGGGTACTTGTAGCCCACAAGGATCTGTGGAAGTAGGGGCAGGTGGTAAAGAATGTGACCTTTTCTTCTTATCTGGCAGTGAACAAAACATTATCTTCTTGTCTTCTGGGTGGAAACAGAACACAGAAAATCCTACACAATCACCCTGCCAATCAGAACCATACTGAGCAACAGTGTCACAAATTACAAAGGTTATCATTTTTCTGAAAATTGCATGTGCGCTTTACAAAAAAAGTTTCAAATTAATATGTTATGTTAATTATAACAACAATAAACCTATCAATTAGGCCTAATTCAACAATTTGTTTGTCATCTTTGCACTGTTTTCTACATCAACGGTCACTCATACCATACATCAAAAAGAATTTTGGTTCTAACTATATTCTGTTGGTGACTGTTGATCTTTGTACTTTAAGATAAAATGGTTCAAGGAATAAATAAACAAAAAGTGCATTATTTAATAGAAGAAAGCTCACTTGCAAAAATCTTTAAAAATTAATAATCATTTAACAAAAACTCAAAAGATTTACATAAAATGAATAAATGCACAAACTATCAGCAACACATTTCACAAAAGAAATCTCCATCATTATTTTGCATTTTCTATATTAGCATATTTTATATTTACTTCATGTTTATTTTCTTCTTCATGTTTAGTTTTGTGTAACCTTTGGACAGCACGTGACTATGAACAAACTTGCTCCAGTCAAGGAGAGGCACATTAAAAAAGGCCATTCAATTATTATTCCTATTTTTTTACGGAAACAGTTTTTCTACACAGAGCTGAAGGAGGAGAGCTCATCACAGAGACTTTTGACACTGAAGAGGAAGAAAAAAATATCTACATGTGGACAAAAAGACAACAAATCACTCAAAATGTCATTCTGGGAAATGAGCATCTTCAGATTCAACATCACTTACAGTTAATGATAAAAGAAAAAACATTTTTTATATAATATGACCTTTTCAGTACAAGTTTGGATGGGCAATGCAAAGGGCTTGGTCTCATATAAATGATCTACTTTGAAAGGTTACAGATGTCTGAGCAAATGTCATGTCACAAACTACAGTAGGGTTGAAAAACAGGAGTGCTTGCACGTGAAAATTTACCTAATACTTTATCTTGTTTGTTGTTTGTTTCAGTGTGGTGGTGACTTTCTGCATGAATGTCCCCATGCTCTGTCTGGGGGTCTCGTGGGAAAACCAGCTGTCAGTGAGCCGGCTCTGTCTGATCATGTATTCCCAGCGTTGTCACTCAGCAGGTTGGTTGTGCTCATTACAGCTTGTTTTTCCACGTTTCGCCCCATCTGGCTCTTCTTAATAAGACCGTATCAATATTAAAATCCTCCACCACACCATGTTTTCTGTAAGGTTATGACTGAAGCTGGAGGGATGCAACCAGCTAAAATTATTTGGGGCAAATACCCACGTTTGTCATGTGAAATGGCTCAAGAACTTGGTTGCTATCTGTTTGTCATGAGTGTACACTGATGATTATTGGTGGAGTTGATAGAACCAAGCCATTTGCACTCCTAACTCTAACCCCTCATATTGCTCAAATGAACCAAGTCATTTGGACTCGCTGGAGTTATCTGTGATCATCACAGTATGTTACATGAGGACGTTGGCCCGGGTGTCAGGTAACCGCAGTCCGACTAAGCCTCCTCCGACGAGCACTGATGAAGCCATGAGAATAGGGACGGCCTTGGTGATACCAACAAGAGAGCCAAAAATCAGGTTTCCCATCACTGCAGCCAGCTTACACAAAGCGTTGCAGAACCCAAAACCTGTCCCCCTGGAGACATATATATCAGGAAGGAAAAATAAGAGATGAAAATGTGAACAAAATCAAAAAGAGCGGACATTTCAAACTTTTAAATCCTTTCTTGTCACATTGAAATCATTCCAATGTGGCCTATATAAAATAGAACTGTAATGCTTTGGTCTGAATTCCTTGTTATTGTAGCTCCACAGACTCCTCTTTCACTCCTGCTCTGAGGTTCATCTGAGAGCAACTGATTTTGGTACAATATTTTCAAACGCAAATGAGGTGCTTCAAAGCCTGCCCCCTCCAGGTTGCAAAGATTTTTCTCCACCCTCTTTGGCTATTTAGGTTGATAGCAGAGACACAATTATCTTGCTGTCTTTTCACTCTCACGGGTGATTAATGCAAT
The DNA here is from genome assembly GCA_034783495.1 of Millerichthys robustus. NCBI lineage: Eukaryota > Metazoa > Chordata > Actinopteri > Cyprinodontiformes > Rivulidae > Millerichthys > Millerichthys robustus. Next base: position 10,735,154 of record JAVKLF010000001.1, read on the forward strand.
TTTTTACATGTGTTACAATCTGCACAAGTCAGCAAAGATGTCCACATGTTGGTCCCCTTACCTCCTGACTGTAGGGAAAGACTCTGTTGTGACCACATCCAGGGAGTTCCAGGCAGAAATACTCAGGCCGTTGTAAAGGCACAACATGAAAATCATCATGGACTCACTGGTGCCAAACCACAAAAAGAAACAGCTGATGCCTGATAAAATCATGGAGCCACCTGATGGACATATAAAGCCACTCTTACCACATTTTTTTCACAATGCACTAAAAGTGACTGTAAACCTTATTTCTCTTTCCTACCTAACATGGAAAGACGCCCAATTTTGTCCATGAGAAGTGCTGACACGATGTTGCCAGGGAGAACAGCCAATGTGCCGAGGAAGTTGATGAAGTAAACCCAGTAGGCACTGTAGTCGTCATCAAATGTCATCTGGCATCCTGTCTTGTTGTGGGTGAAAGTGCTGTTAATCACCTCAGTGCCTTCGATCAACTTGGAGTCATCAATGTCTGCAGAGAGAATGTAAAAAAGAAATTACAACTGATGATGTGATAAGCAGAAGTGCCAAATCATATGATCTTTTTACCAGACAAAGTAACTGAAAACAGATTTATTTGTAATAATTAACACAGTAAATGCAAATGTGTTATGAAAATGTTCTTTAATTCTAATTTCTTACCTGTGTTAAAGAAGAATGAATCAATAAAAGTACAGTTCCTGAAGTAAGTGCCCACTGATGTTACATCATCAAAGTAACAATTACGAAACATTGAGTCAACAAAGGTGACAGACTTTAGCTTCATATTGATGAATCTGAAGGAGAACAATAATGTTATTATCATAACATTTGCCATATTGTCATATTCAGATGATAGGACAGTGTGATTTTAGACTACAGTGTTTAGTTTAGTGCTTGCATGTTCTGAGTAACCGTCTTACTGGTCATGAATAAAAACGCCATTTTTGTGAATCTGGTTCTCCAGAGTAAAGTTAAATGTGAAGCCTTCGATTCGCTCATTGCTGTGGATCTTCACTTTGGAGGCATATTCATCTGCCTGAAGGTGCTTGATGACATCAGGAAACCAGACAGACAGACCATAATACCTGCAACCACACAAATACAACCAAGGTGTGACAAAGCAATGAACATAAAGACAAACAGGCCCAATGTAAACCCAGTAGACACCAAATGGTTCCTCTCCGTTCCTCCTATCTCTGCACATATGAGTGGAATGGTATTGATCCACTGTCTGCGAGTGAGCACAAGACCATGCAATTTTTACACAGTGGAGAGATCAAGATGACAGAAATATGATGTGGCTGTAAACACGACTCCTGGAGCCATTATCTGACCAAAGACCCTTTTTGTTGTTTAAACGACATCAGAAGAAAAACTCACCCAAATGACAGCGTTAACCACACTATGGCCAGGCGCATCGTGTTTTCCTGCATTGGGTACCTGAAGCACTTCATAAGGTTCAAATAGATCTAAAAAGAGAGAGAGCTTATCTGTAACACAATTGTCAAAATGAGTCAACAAAAAAATGATGATCATAAAAATGACCGATATTTACCCCATGTATTTCAGCCTTTATCCTAAAGACAATCTTGGAAACAGGGTTTCCAGTTTCTGATTCCATTTCAACCAGTTCATCCAGCTGTCTGGGGATTTTGATCCTGTTTACCTGTTAGATTAGAAAATATCTTAATTTTTTTTAGTCTATTCAATTATTGTGCATTGCTCTTTTTTTAAACAAACAATGCCACATCAGTGTGAAATAATGCTAAAATAGTTAATAATAAACTCATAAACTTGTGTTTTCTCAAATGAACTGTGCTACTGTTTAAAAGTATGTGTGGTGAGCATAAACCACATTTATTGTATCATATGTGCTAAGGTTGCAAATGCATCAGTTACAATATACATTAACAACAACAAAAATGTACAGCTTGAGCAAACTAATAACGCATGCTGCAGATTTCTTTCAAGAAACGTGTCTTTATTAATAGGCTTTTCCAAAACACAGCTCATGCAGCAAATAAGTCTGAATGACACAAAACAGCATTCAGACCCATCCTATTTTAGACATGATCCTGCATGGTAAAAAAAAAACTGTCCCAGTGGTGGCAGCATTTAAGCCTCTTTGCTTCCTTAAGCTTCAAGAAAACTCTGCCAAGATCGTGGAACCTCAGGAACAAACACTCACGGTGAAGACTTTCTCCGGCTGCCCACGTGCTCTCATGTTGGTGTCGTGGATCTGTTTGAGGATCATCCAGGCTTCATCGTGCTTCCCCACCTGACAGGAATGAAAGTAAATGCGGGGAGACAGCAAAGAATGAGAGACATTAGTGGGACCGGTCTCGCCACGACAACGCAACATCCGCAACTGTATTACATGAATATGGTCCTTTGATTTCTCCATGATGACAGTCACGACTGTGATGACTCATTTTTACTTCAAAGGGTAATTATTCTCCAGCAGCACAACCTGTTGTTACAGATATCTACCCTTGTGTTCTTTCAAACACAGAAAAAGCTCATTTCAGATGTTTTGCATCATTCACTCTGCTTTGACCTGATCAAAATCACTGCAACTTGAGTTACTAATATTGTACACATGACTGATGCAGCAGATAAGGATAAGTTTAGTCTTAATGACCTCTTACCTCAAGGTAGTATCTGGGACTTTCTGGCATGAAAGTAAGGGCCACCACAGCACACACACATGGCAGGGCACAAACAACAACAAACACCCTCCAGCTGTGAAACTGGTACGCTGAACCCATACTGAAGCTCCAACCTGCAAAACGTTCAAAACAGTAACCAGCTGGTCATTACAAAGGAAGGGGACGCAAACATAACTGAAAACGTGACAAGTGTTATTTTGATGTTTTCTAAAATTGTGTTTTTAACAAATGTAGCACAGGTTTTTGTCACTGTTGCATCTTCTTTGTTGTCATTATATTTTGGTTCTTAGACACAATTTATTAGTTGGTTGGATTAAAACGTGGGCTGAACATTCAAGCACTCCTTCCTTTAGGTAGTAGTTAGTGAGTGAGAATCTCATCCAGCTAATAAAAACGGCTTGCAAATAAAAAATGGCATTTAAATGGGAGCTCTCAGTCTAATGGCTCTGCAGAGGAAGCAAAAAGGAAAGTACACATGGACGGGTTAATTGAATGTGTAGGAAAAGAATTGAGTGTTTCCAGCTAACGTAAACCGTGCTGCACCTGATCTCAGCCCACGGGCACACTTTCAGACTCATTAATCATTGTAGCGTGCACGTATTGTAAAAGCACACAAGCCTGCATATAAAAAAAAGAACAAGTGTGGCTGCATGCTGCAAGAGGGAAAACAGTGCAGATATAAATAACAAAGATAACCAAGCACAGATTAGTCTGTATGATGTTTCCTCTCACACCAACCCACAAAAACACAATTACACATACATGTAAAATTATGTATCATGCATATTCCTTTAGCAGAGATCATTTAACCAATGAGCAAAGAAAAAGGCTGTGATATAAAAACGCTTTAAGTGATCCTTTTTGATGCAAAAGTAAAAGATTAACACTGAATGTAAGAACAATTTGGAAGAAAGACTTTGAATTCAGTCAAGCCTATGAAGGACTTATGTGTTTTTTTTTTAATTGGGACATTTTTTATGAAAACTAGTAAGAAACCTAAAATACAAAAGCAGGAAATTACACTTCTGTGTGAGCTCTCAGTGGCTTCACGTTTAAACATTTTTGCACAGGATGCACCAAAATGGGCTGTCACGCTCGTTGTGACCTCCCACGTCTCTCCACAGTTTGTGCCTCATGGAGATACTGCTCCAAAGGGAATATAGCACCATTATCCATCAACATGCGTAGGAGGGGAGCCACAGGGTTGGGAGGGGGTTAATGCTAATGGTTTTGCCAGGAAATAGCTGTTTTGGAATTAATCTTACAGCATATTAAAATCCAGCTTTGATGGCTGCTAAAAACAGCTATTATCAAAGGTTGTGGGCATCTGGTACAAGTATCATGAATACAAAGCAAAAGAGACAATAAAATTACATGGTGGTAAAAACAACAACTAAAAGTGCTGTATTTATGGTTATTACAGTCATTTAGAACTTTCCTTTTATAATAATCATGTGAATTATGAAATAAAATAGAAATCAGCAACTACAAATACGTAGAAGAAAATAACAGACGATTTTAGTACTTCTACAGTTTTTGCTCATACATGTCACAGATGGAAGACTGTCCTGATGGAAGTGAGCTCTCAAATATGAGTAAAGTGGGTACAAAGGACAACCTATCTACAGGAGGCAGGATGTGAAGCCAAATGTAAGATGTTAAATATCTTTCTTTACAATTTTTTAAGACTAGCAGATGATATTCTTTTTGATGACAATAATTCTCCAGGTATCTGGGAGTATCTTCATTGAGCCAGTGGAAAGCAACTTGCATCTCAGCAAATAAAGTCAATTGGAATGTCTTTATGACTATCTTTTTAATTATTTTTTCCCTGTGAAGTGCCTCGGGACAACATCTGTTGTGAATTGGTGCTATACAAATAAACTGAATTGAAATTGAATTGAATAGAGGTATTAAGCAAACTCAGTGACAATGATATGCCTTCTGTATCTAACCTACTGATCTTCTGATTAAACACGGTGTAAAATAAACCTTTGAACAAAAGCCCAGAGACAACTCTGTGCACATTGGCATTTTCATGAGCCTAGATTCAGAGGCCTCATGTCAAACGGTGGACCAAACAGAAATCCTGAGATAGCCAAGACTTGGTCTTAGTATAAAGGCTATGAGTTTGCATTAACTGTCATTGGTGCATTGGTGAAAAGGCAATAAGAAAAGCATTTCGTTAAATGAGTGTCCCAATGAGAAGATGGTAAATTAACATCTACTGTATGTTGTGTGGGTTAGCAGCTCTTTAGATGCCAGATGCTCACCTTACCTGTGGCAGATAAAATGGGGAGCCGACAAGATGCACAACTTTCTATTCCAGTTTTTTTTTCGTTTAGTTACATGTAAGTTCACTAAAGGAGGTTTACTAAAGGACTGGGACAGAGTAGCAATGATAAAAATACAGTGACTTGTTCAGCAGTGAATTTCTTAAATGTACCATGACTCCCTGCCATGGAGTGTTAGTGTTTTCTGCGTAGCATGAGCAATCTCATTTGAGGAATTATGCTCATAATTGACTGAGCTTATGGACGAGTGAGTCAGTCACCACAGACTGAGAAAGATGGATGAACAAATAGAGCAGATGGATGGCTAGATGGATATAGGAAAAGGCCTACTAACTGACTAGACTTAAAACTACCAACATGTTTCAGAAAACTCACCCTTAACGTGCGTCAGCACAGACTTCATCACACCACCTACTGATTTAAGAGCTGCCATTTTCCACCCTTCAGATTGGCACGTAGCTTTTACCTTCTTAGCCTTTGCCAAGGATGAAGTAATCATATTTGGACAAGGAGTTCAGCAAACTAATCAGAAGAAATGGATCTTGCTGTCAATAAAAAAAGCAGATGTGGATCTATCCCAGATATTCTGTTTTAAGTCACTCCTTTATTTACTTCACCTCTCAAATGTTATAATCTATTATACTTTTTTACTGTTAGATATTTTAACTGAGGTTCAAATAGACACTTAAAGAAAATGTATTTGCTTGTTTATAGTGTCATCAATGCGGATGTGTTAAAGAGACTAGGTTTTCAATGAGCATGGGTGACTTTAAAAGAAATGATTACGCCGGAGAAGCTACACCAACTCCGGGAGAGATATGGTGTCTTGAGATGCAATAAAGTTTTAAAAGAATACAGAACTGGTTCTCTGCGTATGATTCAGGCTTTTAACCAAAAGAACGCTCACATTTTTTCTTCACTACCATGTCAACAATTTTCCATCTAGAGTAGAATGGACATCTGTGGACATTATCCACCACCATGTTTATTCATCCACAACACCTGTTTCAATGTTTAAGCTTCAAATCAAAGAGCAGGCTGTGTGAGAGGCAGTCAGAGTTACCATGTGAAAGAAGGGGGTGGGAAAAAAGAGTACTGATGCACAAACCAACAAAAAACTGCCTACTGCATGTTCGCTATTCATCAAAATGGTGCTGGTTGGAAGCACTGCAGCATTTCAGGGAAAACAAAAGAAAAATTTGACTGGCAAGTGTTGCGGTTTTTATGCAATGTGTGTAGGTCCCTCTCAGAGAGAAAGAGGCAGTCATAGTGCATGACAGAATGGGCGACCACTATCTTCTCAAAATGACATCAGTAAATCTGACACCATGGTGTCGTCTTAGAGACACGTCCCTTACCTGTGTGTTTCTATTTATCCTTATTTTTCAAAATCTAGAGTGGTGTATACATATACATAGAATAAAACAAATCTTTAACTAAAACTCTGTTGGAGTGCCCCTTTGTGTGTGGGGGGGAGGGGGTTTAACTTGAAGGACCTCTTCTAGTGTCAGGTTTTATTTCTTTCAATTTTCCTTGAGGAAGACCTGTACGTGTCTGCAGCAGCAGCACTAATAAAACATCATCCACGCAGCTTGATGCACAGCACACACACAAACACACACTGTCTTCCTCTCTAACTGACGTCACAGGTTGGCTAAAGCATGGCTTGGTCATAAATCACCTCTAGATGTAGCTTTGTCCTATTAGAGCAAGGAGAAAAATCTAATTATGCTTGATCAAGAAGAACACTCTGCAGAGACAGAGAAGGGAGGTAATAAAAGGAAGGACAGGGTGAGACAGAACGCTAAGGAGGGCATTAAACATGAAGGGAGAGGATCCAGGAAGGAGACAGTTCTGCAGGTTTGAAACCCAGGAAGAAGTGAAAATCATCCACATAGAGCTGAGGGAACAAGACAGTTCCTCAGCGAGCACCACCTAAATGACATGAGATGTACACAGACCTCTAAAACACAAACTAGTTTAATAGTTTAAACTTTTGAGGAAAATCAGTGAAAATTAGCCTTAATTCATGTGTGTTAAGGTACTTTAATGTGGTCTAAACACAAAAGGTTGGGTGTTTAATTTCAAATTTCAATTATAAAGTGCTTCAGAGCATCAAAATGAGGGCAGGTCTTCAGATTAATATTAGGAACGGTACATTTTATAAAAAGTTCAAATCATTGGATTTATTTTTTTTAAAGCCTATTGACTTCATTTTGCCTCTATAAAAATTATTTTTGAATCAACTACAAGCATAATAGTTTGCAGACTTAGCAAAAAATAATGACATTTTGAATTATTTGACAGCTAAATAAACTGGGGAAACAGCACAATGTTGCCTCTATTACAAACTGCTGGACTCAACCTACTAAAAGTTTCACCAAATACGTCTTTTTTTAAAATATAAATTGCGGACTCGTTATAAAATGTTGCACGAATTCTGTTTGCCTGCATCTAGCTATCAATGTATTCACAAAATTTAATCAAAAAAATATTTAAATCTATTTTCTGTAGTTGTGTGTTTCTTTGATCTTCTGCAGGAGGGCCCTTATCCAAGCTAAGTGACCCAATGAACTCACCATAATGTGGTATGATGGCCCAGGCCATAGCTGATGCATAGATCTCTCCAATCATCCAGAACATACAGAGCCAGCTAAGATGTTCTCCTCTTTTCTCTCGAGACAATACCTCTGCAAAAAAGGAGAAAACAATAGGCACAGCGCCTCCTATCCTGAAAAAAAAGCAAATTTAGAAGAACTGAGGCAGAGTCATGGCAGAATTGTGACTTTTATGATTGTTAGATTTTATGTCTGCAACATGAAACAGTGAGTTTACTTTCATTTGTTTAAGATTCACCAATCATAACATATTTTTAAATTAATATCTTACCAAGTTCAATTTATTTAAAACAACTTCAGCTAATAAAGTAGCACATGTTGCTCAGTTACACTGACACTGAACAAAAACATGAACAAAATCCATGGATGGGTACTGTTACTATGTAATCAATTACAGTGAATACAAGTGAACAATCAAAGTAAAAGAAGAAAAACAATTATATTTCAAAAGACAAAGTATCTGCTTCATCACATTTCAGGGACACAGTTCATTCAGGCAGCTTCAACAACCTTTTCAATTACTCTGAGTGTCTCTGGAGAGAACGATGTAGGTACAATTACTGAATTAGCTTTTAAAGGAACGATAAAACTGCTAAAGATGACAAAAAATAAATCATTTTGTGTCAAAAAGACACACTCTACGTATTTCTGGTAATTTTTCTTCTTCACACATCATCTTAAAGCTTTTTTTTTTTTAAAGAACCCCATTAGCAAAAATCAATAAATCTTGACAGCTTATGGTTTTTAATGTTATACAAAGTCCATTTGATAGATTGCAGCATAAATACTGAAGCAATCTCCATGGTTAAGCAGTAAAGAGCAATGAAAGTAATTAAAATAATAATCTCAAGTTTAACCTTATTATTTGTCTGAGATCAGCTAACTGAAATAATGCACCAACAGTCATTTAATGCATTTATATCTCAGGGATAAGTCTGATTGAGGACGTTCTGCTGATAACCATCTGCCTGATGCCTAAACAGGTTTAAATGCAGGACTCTGTGCCTTTTAACTAGATTCCTCCTTGACCTCCACTTTATCAGACTTACCCAAAGCCCGCGGCGAGACGGCAGAGGAGGAACAAGCCATAACCCTGGACAAAAGATGACAGGAAGGCAAAGAAGCCATTTGTGGACATGCAAATGAGGAGACACTGTCTGCGGCCCACTTTGTCAGACATCCCTCCCCAGAAGAAAGCTCCAACCATCATTCCCAAGTAAACAACACTGCCTGGAAAGAAGAGATACAACCGTGATTAGGTTTTGACAGAGATTTACCTTGAACAGTTGGACTCACAGATATGTCTTTTTTATATCCTAAATCACAATTTAGCTGATTCATTTAAGGGAATATGCATTTAGAAGAAAACTGGCTGAAAAACTTTTTTTAAAAAAGCTTAAAGTGGGGATTAACAATAGGACTAACACTTTTTTCCACTGATGAGTTATTCAATCATTTATATTGTCTTGGATGGATGGCACTCAACTTCTACTTAAGTATAAAAGTTACCTATTTGAAAAACTCAACAACAACAAAAAAATTTAAACTGGGACTAAAATGTACGCTTGACTGTTTTAGGTCAGAATTTGACATTTGAGCTGATTTCTGATTTCAAGCAGGAAAGAACCTTCCTTCTTTAAATTCAACCACAACACCCAAGTAGAACATCACAACACTGAAGAATAAAACCTGTGAAAAATACAAACAACGGGCTTTGAATAGTGACTAAATAAAAATGAACAGTAGTGCAGGGTGAGTTTACAAAAGGGCCCTCTGCTCTCTTTTAATCCTGCCCATCACAAATGGGATCAATACTCCAACAAAACAGTATTGATTTTTTCTTGTTACTGATCATCGTGAGCTGAGCTCTGAGGAGAGGAGGTTATTACTGCTCCAGTCTATCTAGCTGATTTTGTGACAAAAGGCTTTCATGGGCATGCCATGACTGTTGCAAAAATGCAACTGTTTGCATTCAAAATGCCCTTCAACAGGGAACAGAAAATAAATGCAGATCAAAATTGACTAATACAACATGACTCAGCCAGTGACATTTTTTTCACACTATTTTAAAATTAATTTTTGAAAAACGGACTCCTTCTCCATCATTGTGCATCCTGACATTCCATTCATCCTGTGAGCCCCTTCCTGGGGCTCACAGTTCTTTAGTTAGTTCTTAACTCAGCCATCTGCAAAGATATGTGTTCGCTATCGAGTAACTCACTTGCGAGTTCCATAAATTCTACTTAAGTGTATTGATCTTCATTGGTGTTTGCACAATTTAAGTTCGCTCCATTAGTAAGAGGCTATAATGTACAGCACACAGCCATTGGCCTCCGGTTTTAATGCCACAATTTAACAACTGTTCTTTTATTCATGTTTAACTTTTCATTCAAGCAGTAAGGCTTTCTTTGAAAGAAACCCTGGATTTCTGCTGCTTCAATACCTTGCATAAAGATCAAAACAGTTACCAGTACATCCCCCAGAGGACCCTCAGTTACATAATGAATTTATCGATGTTCTGTCCAAGTAGCTCCAGCTGACTCCAACAAAGTGGAGAATTGTGCATCACAATAAAGTACTATAACAAAAAGTAACACAGACGATCATTAATTTGCAAATTGTGAGGAATTTGCCTTCCAAGTTAATTTTACAGGAAGAGTCTTTTTAACTTATGTTCCCTCATTTTTTCTCATTTCTGACTCATGCACCCGTTTTCATCATCTGCATTTTGCAACACATTCACTTAAGCAACATTTTCTTGACTTGTGAAATCTCTTGCCATAAGAAGCATTTACAAAGTATTGTTAGCTTTATTTCTAAACATCCAAACAAAATGCACTGAATTGTTCCTCTTGCTGTGGTATGGCAGAGAGACGCATCTAAATTTAGAGATGTAGACTCATGCAGAATGTGAGCACCATCAGAGAATGACAATGTGTCAGGAGATTTCTCTGGCAGAGGGAAAAGGGTTTTTCCTCCATGACACTGTGTTGAGTTGTCAAAACACACCTCTGAAAATAGTCAGTCACCCTTAAGACGTTCTACACAACGACATAGATTTGAATACTCCTACATGTTAATCCTGTTTAGGAGTTGCTCAACTGGTCAATGTGGAATTTGATTAAGGATGATGTGAAATGTAATTGTTACACAATCAAGCCCGAATGCAAGTAAATTAAACATGCATGCGTTAATGCAATAAAAGTGTCAGGAGTGAGAAAACGGTAAGAAAGACTTCAGGTAGGAGATGAGAAGAGGACCCCTCCAGTCCAGCCAAGAGATATGAAGTACTGAGCTGTATCGTGACCTCTCTTTTGATTTCATGCTTTGATGCTCCACACTCACAGCGGTGCAAAATGTCACAGCATCACAGAAAACACCCATCCTGTCTTATTCACATAGATGATGCTCTCATCCAGCTGGTGCACCCCATGGTGACATCTCAATTTTTCCCCCCCTCAAATTATCTTTTATACATCCTGTCCTGCCCTTTTACCTCATCTCCTCAACTCTTATGTCCCAATCTTTCAGCTTATTCTTTTCCTCCCATCCTTGCTTTCCAATTTCTTGCTTCACTTCTTGTTTCTCTTCTCATTTCAGCCTCTTCTACACTGTTGGTCTCACTTCTTTCCACACAGTTTCTCTCAACAGCTCCTTTATGCTGAGCAGCATGTAATCTTATTTGTGCTACATTGTGCCTGTTTGATCAGATTCATGCCTGCACCACCTCCAATGAAAAAGAGACGGAAGCCTTTGGTCATATTTAAGTCAAACCAGTGAGAGCAAGATTTCTAAACTTAGCACTAAAGTAAATAAATTTGTGTTTGGTTAATTATTTGTTTGTTGTAAAAAAGACAATATTTTTTGAAAATATGATTATTTCTCATTAAATGGTGCCACACAAGTTAGAAAAATGCATTACTAGGTAAAGCAGTTGATGTGGGTTTTTCATTTTTGTGGGGTGTTTGTATCAAAATTGTCAATTGTAGAGCTTTAAGTGCATGCTTGTGGGGGAAAAGTCACTCAACATTCAAAATAAACTTTTCTGTTGGGCCCCCTTTTGGCTTCTAGCAAAAAGAAATTGAAGGTTGGTTTCTCAAAAATGGTACTTTAATCCTTACTTATTTGTGTTTTGGTGGGAGCCCTGTCAAAAACCTGTCCATTATACCAGCAATGTTCAAGCATTCAGCTTTTTCGTTCAGTGCCATGTCCCCTCCCCCACAGTACAACGGTGCCCCTCCCTACTTTGGGAACCACTGCATTTGTCAATAAAGTTGTGAAATTTATGGATTTTTAAAGCATAATAAAATGTAAGCAGTTAGTCGTGGCTTGTTGCCGATACTGCTAGTTTGCATGTTTCATTCAGACATGCACAGAAAAGTGTACACATTTAGTCGACTTTACCAGTCAACTCCTCCCTCCCCCACACACACACACAGCGTAAAAAAAAACTCAGTTCTTTTACTTCAGTGCCCACGCTCGGTGCTTTGTTCAAGAAGTGTGTGTGATGTTTGCAGTGACACTACGATCTTACTGCAGTTTAGCCATGCTCAGCTGCGCCCGGTCCACGCAGCCCCAGAAACACAGCCTCACACACAGCACGCCAGCTGCTTCAAACATGATGGAGAAAGAGAGGGAATTATGGGAAATGGAATAAAATTACAATAAATTAATGAAAGGTTTAATATCAGAGCTCAAGAGAAGACAAAAGAGGAGGAGAAAAACGGTTGAGATGAAAATGTAAAGAAAGGGTACAACAGAAGACGCAGACATCAAAGAAAAATGGGTTGGGAAAAGTTTGTTGAAAAAACTGAGATGACATGTGTTACATCAGAGAATAGATAACATATGAGAACAAATAAGTAATGATAGGGTGATACAGTCCTTTTGTCTGTTGTGTTTGCGATAATAGCCCAGTCTTCTTTTTCTAAATACTAGCAGTCTTCACCTCACGGCTTCAGTCCACCCACACCCTCCCTCAGCTTTTACTCCTCTTTGCTTCCACTTCTGCTCTCATGTATCGCTCCTTATATTCATTGATTCCCATCACTCTGGTTCTTTAAACATTTAAGGTATTTAAACAGTAATGACACTAATGAGAAGTAATGACTAACACTCTGTCTGTCATTCTGATAACCTTGGAGGTTCAATAAGATCAGGATATTTGCATCAGATTGTACTCAGTAATCAAATCATTACTTAGCAAAGCTTTTTAGAGTCTGTTTATACATTTTGGGTTTGTCGTACTGCATCATCCCTTTATAGTCAGCTCAGTCTGTTCTCCTCTATGTGGCTGTTTCATGGTTAATGAGGCTGCAGAAGGTTTCCAGCACAGATAAAGGGCAATGAAATACTTAGTGTTTTTTAAATTCTTTAACATAAATGGTTCAAGTCTGTTAACAGGATTGTTCAGTGAAATAAATCATTTGTGCTGTTTTTTAGCTTTGATTTTAAAATATTTGCCTTTTGGCTGACTGGATCTCCCTCCCTGTAGCTCCTTGAGTGGATCATTTACTTTTACTGCTAACCATAGATGGCCACGTTTCTCCTTGGAAACACACAACAACCATTTCTTTCCATCTGCCATGGTAACATTTGCAAGAAACCAGGCTGTTCAGAAAACCCAGGCAGCGTGCCAAATGTGAAACCACGTTTTCACATATTAATACCTATATATATATATATATATATATATATATATGGCACATGGAATAAATGTAGCTTTATTTTGGAAGCATTTCATCACATACTTGGTCATAAAGGTGCTCTGGACTTCCCTCACTATAAGCAATGCCTCACATTGTGTAAACATACGTTAGATATTGTGCTAGTGTTAGCATATGTTGTTGTGATATTGTGTTTGCTTTACAAGTTATGTTTATTTTTCAGCTCAGTCATGGTTTTCCTTCTGTTTCCTTTGTATAAGCTTTTGTTTTCAGTAATTTCATGCCTTCATCTCTCAAAATGAACTATTTATTCAGTGTGTGGTGGTCAGAATGCCCTCATGATAAATTGAGGGAAGAGACTTGTTTTAGACTGTATTTTTTTGGAAATAATGTCAGTAATTCAAATTTCTGATGCAAAATCGGTTAATGAAACCGTAAAAACAAACATGGAAGGAGATTCTTTTGAATAATGACTGGGGGAGTAGAAGAGCTGACTTGTTTTCACATTAGCACTTGCAGTTTTGAGCCTTCTTTGCACACTGCTAACAAAATTTATTCAGAGCTACATGATCCAGCATCTCCAAATGCTGCTAAATTACCCAACTGTGATTTTGCAGCAAAGCCCTAAGTACTGCTACTAAAGCACACTTTCCATAATCCCACAAAAATACTTTTTCTTAATTATTATCGGCACAAGATAATAATTTCAGTGAAATTTAGGACCTGTTCATCTTAAATTAGTTGAAATGCATCAGATAACACTGAGTTCAACCACAAATGTCCAGTTGTTTATTTTTTTTAACTCAAAGGCAATACAATATTGCCACAGATCCATTAAAGTTTCTGATTGTGTCTCCATTATATTAAAATAAAATTAGCTCAGTGAACCATGAATGGATCCCAACAAGGTCGCAGTAATCACACAGAAACACGAGAGGCAACTGTGAACACCTCAACAGGGAGGAGCCTAAGGGCACTCAGGAAGATAAAGATGAAGAGAAAGGGGCAGAATTGGAGATGAAAAGAGAAGGACTTTGAATGGAGGGTGAAAGGAAGCGACAGGGAACAAGTAGATGTAGTGCAGAGAGCATGAATGCCTGCAAGACTTTGCTTGCCAAGAGAGGAAGAAGAGGAAGAGGAAGAGGAAGAAACCCTCTCAATCCAGACACCTGAAACTCTTATCAACAGCTTGAAGGGTAAGGTGTACAGTAGAAGCACAAAATGTTTATCCCTTTTATCACAAACTAAATATTCTAGCAGTCATGCAGCTACTGTCCCATTTTGATTTTAAAAAATTACTTTTAAAGACTGAACATTAAAAATTTGGTTTACAAGTTTTCACCATCTCCATTTTTGGGTTGAAGGTTGATTAGCTGTGACTGTCGTCTTGTATCAGACTTCAAAGCATAATTAGTTGTTCATCCAAAGAATACTTCCTGAGAGTTTTATTTTAATATGTCCAGTGGTTCTTGAGATTTTCACTAATAAGTAGACAAACACATTCACACACACAAATAGACAAATGCATTTACATGATCGCCCACTGCAGAGAAAGTCGTGATAGCATCAAACATGTAAACAAACGCAGAGTCCTTACCGAGCCATCCTGAGCTGGAGTTTGGCACACACATGTCCGTTTCTGCGCTGGGCAGCACAAAGCCCACTACGAACACCTCTACACCGTCTGACATGAGTGCCATCCCCAGGACAAGGAACAGCTGCCACTGGAACCTTCCATGCCCGCACTCCTGCATGATCAGCTCGTACTGCTGGGCCAGCTCCTCTTCATCTGCCTGCCTCTCTTGCTCCAGATCATCCCGGCCCATTGTGGCATCTGACACAGGTTGCCCCAGCGCCACCTGGCCCTCCTTATGCTTCTTGTCTCCTGCTGACGGGATCCCCTGGTACTCCCCCTCGTAGATCTCATCCTCATCATCGTGACCCTCTGTGGCATCGCTGGAACCTTCCTCGTTGTCTTGGTAGGCCTGTCCTTCCTGCCCCCGTTGGTTCTGGTAGAAATCCTCGTTGTCGTCATCTTCGTCCTGGAATCGTGTGTAGTTACGATGGGATGAGTACTCATCTGTGGCACGATCCACCACTTTGTTGACTTTTTTTGCTGCATGCCTCTTAGCTTCTTTGACCATGCCTTTGGCCCCTTTGACCAAAGAAGTCCTGTTAGTGTAAGTGTCCTCCATTCTGGCTGCAAGGGCAGATCTTCACAAGATTGTTGGAAACAGAGGAAAGGAGGGAGAATATGGTAGGACAGAGTTTGCAGGAATGCTGGTTCTTGAGAAAATCTTGAGTGTGTCACTGCAGGAGACAACCCCCAATGTTTGTGGCAATCATCAGCCAGGCTAAAAGACATGGGGGAAGGACAAAAAAAACAGAACAATAATTAGAAAATGGGCTAGATGGATCAGAGAAAGACTGTCAGAAAGAAGTTTTTTTAGGATACCATCACTACATTTATAAACATCAAAGACTAGCAGATGACATCCCACTGGCAGTGCATTCCCTCTTTAATCATTTACATAGCGATCTCCCGGGTCTTTTAATCATTCGGATTGACGTAAGGAAAATGGTCCATTACTGTATCACTCACTTTTTATTAAAATGAATATTCAATTACAAAACGCTCTCTTTCTTCTTCTTCTATATTTCATAAGCAGCCATTGGTATTAAATACATGATCATTTCAAACAGAAAACATTGAACCTGCTGACTCATGCACAAAAAAAAAAATCTCATAAACAGGAAAGCTCTGCCCAAAATCAATTTGTCCTCAATAAAGAACGAGTTGGTTATAATGAGAGTGACGACCCAACTGGAACAGGGCTGTCACATTTAATTCAAGTAGAACAGGAGGAAAGTGGTCACGAGTGGATTCATAGACACTGATCACACACACACACACACACACACTCACACACACACACACACACACACACACACACACACACACACACACACACACAC
>JAVKLF010000001.1:10769351-10787424 GCA_034783495.1 Millerichthys robustus
GTGTGTGTGTGTGTGTGTGTGTGTGTGTGTGTGTGTGTGTGTGTGTGTGTGTGTGTGTGTGTGTGTGTGCATATATACATATATATATATAATATATATATATATTTTTTTCCAGGTGGGTTCCAGAGCTCCAATGTTCCGTGAAGAAGTACTCCCAACCACCACTGTGGTGCACAGCTCTTTGCCACTTGCTGGCATTGCAAGTTCCCACAAACAGGTCGGTGTTGCACATCTTGAATCCCTGATTTTGATACAGCAGACTTAGCTGCTACACTAAACGTTAACAAAATACAGCTCATCAGTCATCAATGGCTTAAGAAAACACAATGAGATTTAGTTCAAGTTTTACCTCACTGTTAGCCAGTCAAACCAGGCCTGTCTTTACTTTATTTTATTCTCATTTTTACTCTATTTCCTCTGTTATACAGTATCAATACAAGAACATTTTTTGTTTCAGGTCAGTGGTCGTACTGTGACAGCAGGGCAACAAAAATCATCTAAAACTGTGACTGCTCACATCACAGCGCGGCCCAATGTTGGTAAATCAACATACGGCAAACTGCAGGTGATGGGAGTGGCTCCGCCCATGAGCTCTGTGGTGGTGGAACATTATCATCCTGTCACCCAGGTGAATGAGGATCATTGGTTACTGTCTGCTTTTAAGCACAACTGTCATCTGTAGGACTCTGTAAAATCACTTTTCATGTCCCTCTTTTTTAAACTTTCAGCTCACTGTTGGTCAGGCCACAGCTGCAAAGTTTCCACGATCGTCCCAGCTGAGACACACCTCCAGTAAAGGCAGAGGTTCCTCCAGAACACACACCAGCTCGTGCCACATGCACTCAATCAAAGTCGTCGACTGATCGCACACTCAGTGTCTAGATGAAGGATTTAGTTTATTCTTTGCAAAAATGTGTAGAATTTGTTCATGATATTAACAAGGTGACAACAAATGATAACAAATACATTATTTTTTACCTGTTTTTTCATAGCTTTATTTCATGAACAGTTTGTGTTTTCTCAGGAAAGTAGTACACAATTTTAGTTATTACAGACTTGGCGGCTTTAAAACAGCGATTTGTTTTGCACATTAGGTTTTACTTAAAATCTAATTGTCAACTTTAAAATTGTCAAATATTTGTGTATGGATTTATGTTGTGGATGTTTACTAGACCAAAGTCATCTTTTAATGATGTGATGCAGAATACATTTTTAAATAAATTTTATTTATGATGCATTTCTTTTATAAATCTTTGGTTTACAATAGTTTAAACTGTTCGTTTTTAGTCTATATAAGGCACTTCTCTTCTTCAGGAAACACAACAACTCTTGCTGTTGGTATTCTCTGCTTCTGATCGTATTTTATCTGTAAAACAATTTAAGATTTTATTTTAAAAAATGACAAACAAGACAGAAGAACTCAGCATTGTTTCTATGTTTGTTACGGTTTTGTTAACTGAAGGCACCTGCTGCTTTCCCGTTCTCTGTGAGAACGAGGCCCTGATAGAGTTCTTTAGCAGGATTCCTCTGAGCCAGCTCCTCTCCATGCAGCCAGATCAGCAGCATCCTGTTCCCGTGCTCTTTATAGCTGTACTGACCTGTGGACAACAAAAACACACAGTTAGGAAAGCAATTCATCTTGTTTTATCTTAAAAATAAACTAATATTTCAGATTAAAAACATTCTGTATATATCAGATTTTCTACATTCACACCTGTCCACTGCTCCTCAATAGCAGAAACCTGCTCCTTGGTGAAGCCCCAGTGCACTGCCAGTCTTTTCCAGTCTTTTTCTTTCATGAGCTCGTACGCCAGGCGCCAGGCAATCGAACGGAGCTGCTTGGTCTCACGGCGGTGGTCAAGTTTAAATGTTAGCGGATGCTCGCTGTGAACACTTTCATTAAGCTCTGGGTTGGCCTGAAAGGGCAATTAAATCATGTCAGTAGAATGATAAAGGCCACCAGCCTCAGAGAAACAGCAGCATGGGAAGAGATTATTGGCATAGCACACATGATTAGCGATATGAATGCCAGAGTTAAACATTTTTAGAATCAATAATTTTAGGGAATCATGCATATCTTTAATTAAATTGATGGTAAATTGGCTGTCAAATGTTTCTGGGTTGCAAATCTTTAATTTAAAAAAAACATTGGATGGTTTAATGTTATTAGAGGAGATTTAGCTACGTAATAGAGAATGTGGCGTTGGAGAATAAATCATTTATGATGAAGCCAAAGATTGATTTCAAAGCCTCAAAGACGGTTTATACTGCAGCAGGTTTAACTTCCTCTCACCTGCCTCCACTTGTAGTATCTTTCTGCTTTGATGATCATGTCCGCAATAATCGCCTCATTCGCTCTGGCCGCCACACTCAGAGCCGTCTTACCCTGCTGCTCCAAATCCAGCACATACAATCAGATCACAGCAAAGTAAACAAGGAAATACACGGTCTCATTTACAATTTGATTTTCTTATTTTTGAATGTATTTCATTGGCGTTGTAGCAGAAATTAGTCACATTTAGGGGTTTAGCATTACACTGTTGGGTATTAATGCGGATTCATTACTCTATCGCAGAGCGTTAGATCCACACCAGCTTTAAGAAGCATCTCCACGACTGCAGTCCTGGTAAGCTCTGCAGCAAGGTGCAAAGCAGTCTGGGACCTCTAATGGAGCACAATAGAATTTAGCAAACATTTTCCAGGTTTATTGTTGTCTGCACGTGCTACTGGGTGAGGCTGATTGTACCTTGTCAGTGATATTAATGCTGCAGCCTGCCACTAGAAGAGAATGGATTACAGGTATGTGACTGTTCCTCACTGCCAGGTGGAGTGGTGCCTCTAGGTGCTAAGAAACACATTTTCTATTACAATTTTTTTTTTAAAGGTAAGATGTTTTAGAGCGAAGCTGACGTGCGAGTAATCTGTTATAGTAAAATTTGCAGCACTCCTGTCTGGTTTTGCTTACCTGATTTTGAATATCTGGATGGGCGTGGTACTCTAACAGGAGCTGGACAAGTGGAGTGTTGCCTCTTTCTGAGACCTGATGGAGAGCGCTGCATTTGGCCTACAAAGATATGTCGTTCAGCCCTTCTTATTGTAACTACACAGTTTGCAAACAATGCCATTAACAGATGGACAGTTTCGAGCAAAAAAAGACACAAATTTTACCTCTGAGAGTATGTTGGGGTCACAGCCAGCCTCCAGTAGGGCCAGGACACATTCTTCTTGACCGTTGTCTGCTGCCTGATATAAAGCTGTCTCACTGTTCTATAACACAGAGAGTCTGTTTCAATATATGCTGCTTTCTAACAGGTGGATACAAAAACAGACTTAAACCATTTGTTTTAACAATTTAATTAACTGAGGAAGTATGTGAAATTGTGCAGGTAATATTCACATTGTGTCAACTTGAAGTTCAACTTTCAAAAAGTGTCAATGTCAGGTAAATATTCATTCAGATCCCACTTTTTTTTGATATTTGATGCATTTTAATTAATCCCAAGCAGAGACACCATCCAGGAGTGGATTACGCACTGAACACAAAGTCACAAACCAAACTGTGATCGGAAAGCTGTTTACACCGATTGTCTACCCTGTTGACTTGGTCCCGAGTATCAAAGCTCTGCAGCAGCAGCTGAACGACGTCCAAGTGGCCGTTCCTGGCGGCTAAGTGCAGGGGTGTGTCCCCTCTCTGGCAGAAGGGAGGGAGGGAAATCACACGCATCAAAGAGTGTTTGACTTTCAGCTTTCTTGCAGGTGTGACGCAAGAAAAATAGCCTTATTTATACTGCAAAAGATGTGCCAAAAACTGACAAGCAGCGCACAGACCTGATTAGGATTCATGGTGGCCATGTTGTAGGGCTCCATCAGTATCTGTAGCATTTCAACACATCCATGTTCTGCTGCCAGTGCAAAGGGCCGGTGTCCTGACTGAAACAATAAAATCAATCATACATCCTACTTTAGTAGGATGTATTGTTTAACAGGAAGTCATTCCCAGAAACATACCTGATCATCTCTGTCTAACTCTTTCATCTGCAGATCATTTATAATATACTCTATGATTTCTGTGTGGTTGTTAATGGCAGCGCAGTGCATGATGTTCAGTCCTTCCTGAGGGAGAAAAACATTTCTGGCCAATTAGGTACACCTACGTGAGATTTTTAATAAGGTGATCATTATTCACAAAAATAAAATTAACAAGAAAATGTTTAGGCTTTAAAAAAAGGATAAATTAGATCCATATTTTTATCATCCCACTTCACCTCGTTTTCAACTTTCTGTTCGGCTCCGGCCTGCACCAATAGTTTCAGGATCTCCAAACTCCCAAACCATGCAGCCAGATGAATAGGCGCCACACCAAACTGTCACCAAAAAATAGGAATCTTAATGTTTCACTTAGGTTATCGTTTATGCAATAAGTGTTTCAAACCATCTCACCTTGTCCTTTTGATCTACCTTGACCCGGCGCTGCAGAAGAAACTGAACAGCATCGTTGTTTTTGCCAGCTACAGCAAAGTGAAGGGCGGTCCTGTGATGCTGAGGCACATTTCATCAAGATAGTATGATTTTTTATCAGAAATTCACAAAATCTTAGCATGTTTTTTCTGCTTCCATATAAATCAAGAGAATGGCAGGCAGCCAAATGCTTCTATTCATGTGATATTAAATAAAACATCGCAACAAACCCACCAAATTCCTCGCGTTGACATTAAGACTCTTTCCAAGAAACTTCATGGTCTCCACGTCGTTCTTCTTTGCTGCCTCCATAAATTGCTTTTCCGTCTCAAGTACTGGAACAAATAAAGCATTTGTTTTACTTTAGAAGTATTTTATTTTTTATAAGTATCATTATTTACTCACACATTTCTTTGTTGTCATAGCTGCTGTCGGTCTCTTGCTCAGAGTGTTTGTTGAGTATAATGTCAGTAAACCCCCTGATGGTCTCCTTTCGCATCCACTTTTGGGGGTCCATGTTCTCCTTCGGACAATGCTCCTTGATCATAGTCCTTAAAGCCACAACTCTTTTTTCCATCAGGAAGTTCTTTAAATGACTTGCTAAAAAAGACGTGTCACCAGGTTTCATGCAGTCCCACAGACAGCAGGACATGAAAAGTGGAAGCGATCGTAGTTTCTGAGGGTAGATCCATGTTTACTTTACTGGCTCACACCCTGAAAAAGGTCTGCTGATAGGAGTGTCTTTTCTGTATATGAAAAGAAGGTGGGGTGACTACAGATTAAATAATTTTGTTGACTTTTTGGTCACACAGGTAGATTTCATAAGATAAACATAATGCTCTGGTAGCAGTTTTACTTTGTCTGCTGAGGAAAGTTAGACAAGAAAACTTCAAACAATACTAATTAAATTAGACTTTGGTTAAAGTTGATGCTAACTCAAACAGGATGAACACCAATTTATCAAAAATGACAAAAAAGTACAAATTTAGGCAAAATATTTATTATATATTTTCATGATCAAAAATATACTTTAGCAGTATAAACAAAAGAATAAAGAAATCATTGAAAATAACTTAAAGAGAAAAGCACATTTAAATATTAGGATTCTTTAAAATATTGCATTAACCTCATCAAGTACAAAAACTGTAGAATCTGGAATACAATAATATAAGAATAATTATTTTATTTTTGTGTATGGCTTAAAAAAATAAGTTATTTAGTGCAAGTGCTTATCTTCTTGTGGCAGCAGATTTTTTTTTCATAAAATCATTTTGGTGTGTGATGATTGCGAAGAGAACCAGTGGAGTTTTTGGCAGAATTTTTTTTTAAAAAGTTGAACAAAATTATGAAACTGAAGGAGCTGAGCATCACTTCTCGCTGCAGGAAACTTGCTTACATCTTTGGAGAGCAGGCAGATATTCTTCATCACGGTCACCTGAAGAACTTGTCGATGGTGTTGCAAGGACCGGCGCTTTTAGCTTTTTTAGACGGAGGAGAGGAAGGCATGTGTCTTCTAAGACATAAAGGAAAACAAAGATTTGCTTTTGATTAAAATTCTTGCTGTAAATGCTTTTAAAGAGGTAGATGAAATATTTATAGACAAACGTTTTGTTTCACCTTTTGGTTTTGCCTTTACTTCCTTGTCTTGGCAGTTGAAATGTGCTGTCTACAATGAAAAACAAACAAGACAAAAAAAAGCTCTTCTAATCTCTTTTTGGTCTCCAAAAAAATGGACACAAACTGAGGAGAAACAGACGTACTGTAGCATCTCCTCAGTGCCATAAAGGCTGCAATTCCACAAGCTGGCTAGTTAGAAAACCAGGCTTTGGTTCTTTGTATGAAATGAAAAGGTGAGGAAGTGATTTAGTCATTTCAAGGACTGGTGGCACACCGGCGCCCCGTGGGGTGAAATGAGATGTCTTTTTATCTGAGTGAATCAATACAACTTTCTCATACAATGTCACTGTCAATAAATAACAGGGTCAGAGGTCACCAGCAACCCTTGAAACAGACCATGCTTCTGCTCACTTCAAACAAGTCATGCGCCCAGTTTATAGGCATTTTTACCTGCATTGTATCTCTCCACAGCAGAGAATGGATGCATCGTGTCAGACTGAAGATCCTTGATGGAACAAATGACTTTACTACACAAACTAGTTGACTAATCACTTCCTTACCTGCTCTGCAGATACTGAGCACAATGAAGCAATTAACAGATAAAGTTGAACTGAGGATATGGTTAACACCGGGAACAGAAGCAGAATTCCTGATGTTTTTGTGTGTGACTGCTGATTCATCATTTACACTGCTGTTTTCTGTGCTTTCATTTAATTATAGTCTAACCAATTCTGCATCCATATTTATATCTAACCTTTTGCTACATTTAGCCTTTTGCTAGCATTTTGCTCCTTTTAGACAGCTTTTTGCTCTTCAGCAAAGTCATTCAACGCTCTGCATTCACATTTCAATTTCACAAAAAAAGAACTTCTTTTTCTGTCTTTGCATTGAGAGAAAAATGTTTCTTGCACATCACTATAAATTGCCCGTAATGCTGAATCTGATGTAGACTGAAGAAAAGTGCCCACTCTTACCTTTGGTCTTGCTATTTTTAACTGCAGATGGCTTTCTTGTAAATGTCGTCTGTCCACTGAGCTCATGCAGGACCTCTTGGTTCAGGCAGAGGTCAACGTGTCGGTTGAAGACAGCAAGGTCATCAGTGTCTTGGGTCATCTGACACACTGGGCAAACAAAGACGGGACTTTTACCACATGACCAATATTCCTGCAAGGTCCCGAGTTTGTTGTCGCCTTCAATCAACAGATCCTTTTGAACAGAATTGTCCTTTAAGCTCTGTTGGCCTTCCTGGGTACAAGTTTCGCTCAACTCCAGCTCTTTGATCTTTACCGACTGCTCATTCTTAACTTTGTGCACTCCGTGTTGTTTGTGCACCACTTTATATTTCTGATTCTTTGGGTCTAACTCTGCTACTGAGCCTTCGTTTAGCTTTTTAGCATCATCATTGAGACAGCAGTCTACATGTCTGTTGAAGATGTTCAGGTCAGTCGTCTCGACTTGTTTGAAACACACCGGACACGTGAGGGATTCTGTTTGTGTCCCAAAGCCTGATGTCGACGAATGAGCGTGAACAGAGGTAACAGGTTCATATTCAAAAAGATCTGAAGCTACGTTGTTCTTGCTTGATTTCGACGATGACTCTCCACCCTCTTTGGAATCACTTCTTATAAAGGTCATCTTAGAAATAGCTTCCCCACATCCTTCAGCTTGTGTGCTTGAATTACCCTCCAACAGTTGCAGTCTTTTGGCATGAGCTCTTTGAAAGAAAGGCTCCTGGGGTTTCTTATCAGTTTTCTTTTTTTCTGAACGCCCCAGCTCACTTTGCCAGCAAGCTTTTTCTTGTCTGTGGTCATTCTGAACTACTAAATGAGCCAAAGGCTGTGAGGTTTGGACTGAGTGATCGGGGAGTTGCGCCTTTTTAAGGTTTCGATGCATTATTTGGGAAGAGTGATCACAGTCTGTCTTGCCTGGCTGGAGAAAGCCAATGATGCTTTTCTGCATGGGCGTTTTGTCATCCACACTGACAAAGGCAGATATTCGAACACCTAAAATCACAAAAAGAAAAGGAAAATTTCTAATGAGGCATCTGAATGATTGTTTTCCTGTTATTGACATTTCTGTAACTTTTTTGCAGTTTAACTACAGGTATTTTAGTATGTGTCAAAACTTTCAGCCCGGAGATGGATGATTTAAATTTTGGTTTCTGCAATGTTTATACATTTTAAAATATTTGACTTTGTTTACAAATGTTTATCTCTTAGAAATACATTGAGATCTTCTTAATTCCTTTAAAACATTGCTTTGTAATTTAAATCTGCTCGAGCATACTCTATTTTTGTCATTTTATGCTACTTTTACCAATTATTCAACAACTTTTCTCCAACATTTAGCCTTTAGCTAACATTTTGCAACATTTGGCTTTTAATATTTTTCCCATTTTAGCTTTAAAAACTCTAAAAAAATGCTATTTCTGTAGCTTTAATCAAGCTATTAATAATTGCCATGTTATTTATGTTGTCAAATGTGATTACCCATAAGCCTCAGTCTCAGTGGTTGGGGGCTTTCATGTTCTATTTCCATTTTCAGTAAGTCCTTAGCAACAGCAAAGATGTCCTCTGCAGTAGCAACAGCATATGGGAGTGTCTGCGCCCTGGTTTTCACCTCAAAGTTGACATTCTTGAGCTTCAGAGTAATTGTTTTACCCTTCATAAAATAGAAGAAAAAAACATTTGAAGCCACTTTATATATGTTCAAACTAATATTTACCAAATTAATCAAGACCTCAGTTAGAAAAGACTGAAAACAGAAATATGGAAATCTGTGTAACATCTCCTATCAGATCTGATCTGTCAGAGAGCATTTTATGAGTTTTCATAGTAATGTAATTGCCTCCCAGTGGAAACATTTCTGAGGCTAATAGCGGCCCTGGCTGTCTTTTTAATGGCCCTCCATTTTATGTTACCTATAAGGGAGGCCAAGCTATCTGTGTCATCCTCTGTTGATTCAGAAAGACATGGACAGGTTGATGTAATTGTATACGTTTCAGTCTGGTGATGCTTGAAATGCCAAGAATAGGATGGCATGTTTTTTTTTTTAGAAAAGTTTCTTTATATAGATATTTTATTTTTTGTTTAAACAAATATGAAAAAAAAATCTATATATCGTGTTACAACTATTTAAATGATTTTTTACAACAGCTATGACTTTACAAAATGCTGTGAAGGTAACTGAAAGCCAGAGGCATTTTTAACCTTCTGCAGTATCTTTATGTTAAAAAAATAAAACTTTCATTCAGTACCTTTAGCCCTTCGTTTTTCATGTCCTCTGCCAGAGCTTCACAGAGCTTTTTGCATAATAGCAGCTGCTCTTCAGGTTTACTCAATTCTTTAAATGTTCTGTCAGTATAAACCAAAAACGGAGTAAAAAATCAACAAGATAAATATGACAAAAATTAACTATGCTGATGCATGGCTTGATAAAACATACCTCTCTGTGCTCATGCTTTTTCTTTCGTCATGTCTGAATAAAAGCAAACACGGATTATTTCCCCCTCTCTTTTTTAATCTTGATTTTTGCTGATTTAAATATCATTAGGTAAGCAAACTACCTTGGTATAAACGTGGATCCGAGGCCCAGAGCAATCTGCATGAAATGATGCCAAGCTGTCTCTGAGAACAACAACGACAACAGTGCCATCTGCTGGTCAAGATGTGCGCAGGTGGTGATGCCCAGAGAGTTCAGCATTTTTTCACTTACTTTCCCGATGCCACAAACCTGAAGAAAATCCATAAAATATATTTTTACTGTACATTTCCATCAATATAGATTTTAACCCACTCATTTAAATACATCATCCAACCTTTCTGCCATGTCTGTTACGGAAAACAGACAATATTAATACAGGAAACTAAAAACTAAGTTAAAATGAGTTTCTGAATACTACAAAATTTACTTTTCAACATCTATTTTCTCTAATTAATAAATTTAAATGACTAATTACTGAACTCTTATGTTAAAAAAAATAATACAAGGTTTCTTCTGGCTACAGTTTTGCAAATAATATACTCGTCCTCTAATTTTGATGTGAATATTTTCAAATTGCTACTAAAACACAGCAATCTTAGCAAGATAAAACAACCTAACTGCGTTTTTAAAAAAGAAAGGACTAAAACACTGCAGTTTAAGACAAGCTTGTGTAACTTCTGCATATTCTGAAAAAAAAACAGGTAAAAGAAATTTATGTCTGTGTCAAATTATATTTCTGAACCTAGAATTAAGAGTTTTATGTTTAAAAAATATATATTATCTTGTACTTGATGTTAAAAAAATTAACCATAAGATGATGTCAGCTGCAACTGACATGATGCAATCAGCTTAGGTCTCACCAAACATAACATCCAGCTGTGTTGCAAGTCTTACGGCTACACAGACAGTTCAGTGTGTTACACAGCATCCCTTATTACATCAACAATCTTTATGTAAGAACCAACGTTTGCAGTGTAGCAATAGCAAAGTGACTTTTTGTCACCAAGTCTCAGATTTACCAGTAGTCAGTAACCACTAACATGATCCTGGCAGGATATCCCGAATGATATGTTAATGCATCTGTGCATTCACACATGAAACACATGATATATGCAAGTGAATAACTTGCACTGAAACAAGCACTAAGTTTGTTTGTTACATTGTCAATTAGATGATTTTTTTTTTACTGTACTTTGCGAACAGGAAGATTCTGGATGAAGTCCATGACCACCTCTCTGGTGGGGAGGAGTCTGTACTGTCCGTTGGGCTTGTTCTTGTCACTGCACACTTTGGCAAGCATTGTGTTTGGAGCAATTCCTAAAAGGCCAAGAAGAGAGAATCAACAAGGAAACCTTGATGCATGTTCATGCTGCTGAGCAAAGGATTTCTAATAGTTTGCCAGGTTCCCAAATGCTATGTTACATTGAAGTTTCTTAAAGTCTCTATATTTTAGCATTAACTATATTAAGAATATTGAGGACTTAAGAATATTATAGATCATTTTTGTGACTATAATACAGATTTAAAAAGACTGTCCTACTAAAACTATAGTTGGTAATCCTGTTCAGAAAGTGTTATAGTGGATGAAAAAATCCTTCCATCCTGAGAGTAGTCAATACATTATGAATTCAGAAAAAGGAACGAAAAAATCAGACAACTGCAATACTGTAAAAACTCTGACCAGCCTTGCTTCGGGTGGGTTTGATATTTTCATGAAATATTTCACGTTGTCACGTCGGCTCTCTGGTATCCTGAGAGCTGGTCAGATGCGCATTCAAGTCTGTGGTCAGGGCATGGCTTTGAACAGAGCATTGAAATAGGGGCAGGAAGGGTGGAGCTTAGAGGGGACTGTGCCTTATTCAAATCTTCCTAGCTCTCAGATATTACCAACCCTAGCTTTAAGAACATCCCAAACACAGTTAAATATTCCCTCACCTGCACTGGCAGTCAGCATGGTTTTCTGTTCAATGCGGAAGCGCATCTCTCTCACAGCCTCCTCCACAGATGTCCCAAACACCTCAAATCTACCACCAGCACCCTCCTCAGAGCCAGGGAGGCAAGGAGAGGAGGTAGGACTGTCATCAAACAGGACTGGAGAGAGATCTGTTACCTCTGCCTTCTGGTGATGTTGAGTCTGCTTTTCAACTGTACACAAAAGATTTTGTACAATGATTAGATAGATTTCTGGTGCACAAATAAATTAAACATGTCATATATTTGGTTTAGTAGTTTTATGTCATTAGGTCGTACCTGTAGCAATGCTCTGAGAGAAGTGCTGCGTACGTGAGGACTCTGGCCAATTCTGCCTCTGCTCCAGGTGGTCTGTAAAATCTAAATAGGCCTCATCCAGGCTCATAGGCTGGAAGTGAGGATCGTAGTCTGCAAAAATCTCCCGTATCTGAGAAATGTTTTTTATAAGCACCTCTTACTGAAATTCAAAGGAATAATGTGGCATTTGTTTGCATCTGTATGGGTTTTACATTACCTCGTCACTCACGGCTCTATACTTATCAAAGTTAGGAGGAACAATCACCAAGCTGGGGCAGAGTTTCTTTGCAATAAAGCCAGGCATGGCAGCTCGAACCCCATATTTCCTGGCATGGTAATTTGATGTAGACTAAAAAAATGAAACATCATATAGACGAGATTTAAGAGGCCATGAATTGTATAAATACAAAAATAAATGTAAACAATTGAAATTTCATTGTACACATCGTGTCATATAAGGACTATACAATTTCAGTATTCAGTTTTTTTTAGAGAAGACTTCTACTTCTACTTAGTGAGATCTAAACTGAAATGTTAGTATTTGGTTTTAAGTATTATTATTTATTACAAGTCTATACAATATGGGATTTAAACCAGTACAGAAAAATAAAAGGTTAATTACTCTGACATCAATAAAAGCCTGTCTAACATAGTATGTTGTAGTATTTGTCTGTTGCATCCCTATTTAATACGTATCTTAACCCACCAGCATACTTGTGGATCCTACAGCCATCGGCTTTTCCTTTAGTTCAGGACAGTCTCTCATCTCCACAGCTGCGTAGAAAGCGTCCATGTCCACATGCACAATCACTCTGCTTAGATCCCGACTCCTCTCCAGTTCTGAGACAATCTTTTCCACCTACGCAGTGACGTTTTCTTAAAGCTTTTGTTTAACAGTCGATCTGATCATCTGACATACAGTAGCTATGATATGTCTAACCTGAGTTTGAGCTTTCTTTAACTGTTGTTCTGTGATCTGAGCCTTTTGGAGCATCATTTTCTCAATGCGCTGGTTCACCTGCTGCTCCCTTTTTAGCTCATTCTCGTAAAACTTGGACCCCTGCAAGATAAGGTTAAGACTATATTTTTTTAATTACCCAAGAGACAAAGTATATGTAACAACTCTAATCATTTATATTTCTTATTTTCTGTGTGTAATGACTAGGAATTGTTCAGCTGTGAATTTCAGTGTTTTGGAGTTGTGTATGCCTATACCTTACAGGCTTCCATGATGATTTTATTGATCTTGTCTCTGTCAAGACCCTCCATACCAGCCTTGTTGTCATTAAGCGCCATTCTCGAGAGAAAGCTCTCCTCTTTGGGTGATGCAGCCTCCATCCTGTTGTTTTGTGGCGGTCTAACCCTGTTTAAAACTATTTTTACTCTAAGAAACCTCGAGTCTGTACTCCATTTTGTTGCGTCGTTGCCTTTCGGACCAGAAAACCCATGGAATCGCACTTTTGTGTCTTAAAAAACCTTAACGATACATTTACGTGAAAAATTCAGCTGTATTATAACGTTCATGCCCTTACATGTTTTGAAAGACCTCAATTTTTGGCGGTACTTCCGTATACGTCACCACAGAGGAGGGCGGAAGTCACATGAAAAAGTAATATAAACAGAGTGCGATGACAAATGCGTGAAAAAGGTTTATGACCAATTTGAAACTAATAACTTGTAATATCAATAGTTGCATTCATTTATTTAATACTAACTAATGCCAAACTGTAGTTTGATAAGCCTTCTCCATGTTTAAAACCCCATAAAAACATTACATTCACATATCACATACGTAATCCACAATATTTCTTACAATCACTGATTATTTAGCCAGATAATACTAAATGTGTATAGTATATAGGTATCGTATTTTTGCACAAGTCAGAAGAATTCTAAAGTTTTTTTTTTTAATATTTATCGAAGAGTTATGTATGTCTCTCTGAAGTTCAAGAGAAAAATCGTATGTCCTGCAATAGTCTACTGATTTGTTAGGTCTGACATTATGTGCGGACTTTATGAACTTTAGACTTGAGTGTTATCTGTGGAATTTGAGTGCACAGAACCATTAGACACGCAATAAGAAAACAAACTCTTGTAATAAATTTAACATTTACAGTAGTTAGCAACATAAGGTGCTGCAGTCATAAAGCCCCAAGGTGCAGAATACAGCAACATAACCCTATGATTATTTTTTTTTAAATCACAAACTGACCAAATCAAAACCATTATTCTTGCAAAAACATACTCAAAGTGAATAATAGAATTGTAAATTTCTGAGGAAAAAACGTGGAAACAAAACAAAAAAGTGCATTTTATAAATGTTAAAATCAAGAATACAAAGCGGAAAAATTGAACTTTCATGTGCACATGACAACAATCAATATTTGATAAATAAAGCTAATATCTATATTTCCGGTTTGTCCCTGCAAAGTAAAAGGGGCTTGAACGCACATCGTGAAAGAGCGTTTTGTTACTATTGGATTAAAAGCACATTTTTCGGTTTTTTTAAATTTAATTATTGTATTTGCATTTATTTTTAAGCAGCTTCTGTTGCACAGCAGTATACATATTTAAATTGGACACGCTTTCATTTGTATAAATCTTTGTGTAGCTTCCGGTTTACCTGTATAACTTGACTCATTTTTACGCGGCAGGTACACACTAAAGCGTGGCTGCGGCTCCTCCCCCCACGAAAAGCTACCTTCTCCTCCGCCACAGCTAACAGCAGCCGAACCAGAGCAGAGGATATGTTCGTGTCTCTTTATTAGTAGGTTAAGTTGAGCAATTTCCAGGTTTGACACTAAGGCTTTATTATTTAGGACTTATCAACTGCAGCTTATGTTGCTAAGGCGAATGGGTACTACTTTCTTGGTAAAGTTGCTTTTAGCTAGTTGCGTCGTTTGCCAGCTAAGTTAGCTAGGCTTATTGGTATTCGACGTTTCAAAACAAAGCCCCCTATCACAGTCGAAGTAACTTGATAAGAGACACACGAGCTTTTCAGACTCCAGAGGGAAAACAGAATGCTATATCAAATTTCTGTTGGGATATAAGTTAACATTATTTCGCCGATAGATTAAGATTGATTTGAAGCTTTCAGCAGGTTTGGGTTGTGACGCTAATTGAACGAATCAACCTTTTAACCCTGAACTGCGTGATTTTTAGGCTTTCTTGAAACCTGAAGTTCAATGTCCGAAAAGAGCTCGTCGTCCGGTTCGGATGAGGATGTGGACCCAGAATCCGGACAGCCTGTGGAGTTCGGGGGTGTTTTAAGCAAAGTAAGTTGAAGTGAATTTGTTAAAATCCTACAGGGTTTGTACACTTCTGAGTTTTTGTGTCTGACACACCACTGTGAGGAAAATGACCAAACTAAGCTGCATCTGATCGACTTTATAGTTCACTCCACATATTGTGTGTTTTCAGTGGACGAACTACATACACGGGTGGCAGGACCGGTGGGTTGTGTTGAAAAACAACACACTGAGTTACTACAAGTCTGAGGATGAACGGGAATATGGCTGCAGGGGTTCTCTGTGCCTTAGCAAGGCTGTCATCACAGTAAGTATTAACCCTTCAACGAGTAAGAAAACTTTACCCTTCTGTTATCTAAAGTACAAAGTAGAACGATGTTTGACACCTGTGCAACATCTCATATTTTTCAATAGTGCACAAATTTTGAATCCTTTTATAGCACAAACCAAAATTAAACTATTATGATCACTAATAAGATCTTAGTCAAAGCACACCTTTGAAATTTATCAGTTAAATATAGTTTTTTTTTAATGTGATTGAACACATTCTTGGACCTTTTTCTATGACTCATAATTTGGAACTTGGAATCTGTGATTTCTACTGTCAAGTCTAAACGTTGATCGTATGCTGTGGGAACTGAAATTATTCTGTGCTGAAATTTTTCACTCTGGTTAAATGTTGGCCCTTCTCTGAGCCACCAAGGGCATTGGGACAAACAAATAGTTTTACTGTGACTTGTGCATGCTTTTGAAAACCGTGTTGTTTTACTCTCCAACTTGATTAAAAACTGCTGAATTAAAGCACACAGTCAGTCTGTTTCAGTGACAGTTCTTGTTTTTGCGAGTAAATTGTCAAATAGTGTGCATGTGCTGCACAGCTCACTGCAACATCAGTTTTCTAATTGTATTTTAGTTACCTAAGTAGGTATGCCTGGTTTTATTACCGTACATGTTATTTGTAGTAATCAGAGTAGTGTAGATTACACAGCTGCTTAGTACTATCTTGGTGTATTTTAATAATAAAGGTAATTCAATTTCTTAAGACTCTGTGTAGAACAGAAAAAAGGCTAATGTTTCTGACACAAGTTCAAAACATCTTTTGTGCTTGCACCGAAGATTTCAGTCTTGTACATTAAGAAAGGGGCCTGTGTAGCAGTGGGAAGGAGAATGTTCCAGTCTGCATGAACGAGCCATAAACTTGATTGCAAAGCAGAGGTTTATGGGCCGTGTCTGGTACAGCACAGTTAGATAAATAATACAAATCTAACCCGTAACTATCGTTGCTGAATGCGCTTGATCTTGCCATTGCTTTTGTTAAAGTTCTTTTTTTATTGAAAGCAGAAGGCATTTTGTCACACCAGCTTCTTAAAGAATCAAGAAAAGCTATTTACCAAATTCCACTTGTGAAATGTATTAGTAGTGTGCAAGTGAAATATGCTGCAAAGAGTTATGCAGGCACATGAGCGTAATTCAGCAAATACAATTAAACTTGGACAACGTAAGGTTAGGTCAGCTGATGAAGCAGATGTACGCCTAATGATCCCGAAGAGGAACTTGGAGTAAAAACCTGAGCAACTCAAGATGGTTATGTTGTTTATTTTTGAGTTTTTGCGGAGCTCCTGTCAGCTAAGTACAGTGGCCAAATTCCAGTCTGAGAGGAATCTAGTGAATTCTTTGTTGCATGTGTTCAAATGCCAGAGGTGGTCAGCGACTGGAGCTGGGTGGGGTTCATAGTAGAGTGGATAGTTGAATAGTTGAAGGATTCCTCCCAAGAGTGGAGGAAAGGTCATGAAAACCCTGCAACAGGCTCCATGTTTTGTTTTTTGTACTACTCTAGTATGTTAAGGGTGGGACAGCAGACACGAGACATCAGTTTTCAATTAAAGTTTCTGTTTATTGTGTGACATATGGTTTTCTGTGACTGATTGAGTCCACGTGTTTCTAGAATGTGTCATTGCTATTCAGTCGGTGATAAAGACAAAGAGCTCTTGGAGCAGTGTTTTGTTCCTGAATCTTGGTAATTCTTTGTTTCATTGACATGTTTATGTTGAGTTTCTGGATTTTGATGTCCGGATATACATAGTTTTCTGGTTGGTTTCTGACACTCTGCTTGATAAATAACCAGCCTTGTCTCCTCTTTTTCTGCAGCCTCATGAGTTTGATGAGTGTCGTTTTGATGTCAGCGTGAACGACAGTGTTTGGTACCTCAGAGCAGAGGATCCTGAACACAGACTTCAGTGGATTGAGTCAATAGAACTACATAAGGTGAGTATTTTTGTTGTTGTGACATAGATTTGAGTTGTTTTTTTTTTATATTTTGGTTTACTTTTCATTCAGTTTTTGTTTGTTTAATTGCTGCAGGAAGTTGGAGATTAGAGTCACTCATTGCCTGAATTCGGTTCTTGTTTTTTTGTGTGATATTTAAAGTGTTGCACCCACCATTTTTTCATAATGCATATCCAGCAAAATGATAGACATGAAAAATAAACATCTATGGTCTGTGGCAAATTTTGAAAAGTAACGCTAAACTGTTTTAGAAAGGAATTTATGTGATTTTTCTAGCTAGTGGTTGTAAAAGAGCATCAGTTCCATATATGGGCTGAGAATGTCATGCCCACAAGTGAGACAGACAAATTTATATTGAACACGAATCATATCTTTTGTTTCTGGCCAGACTACTTATCGCAGGTACAAAATGTCGAATTTACTTGTGGCCCAGTTCTGTGGAAATACAGCCAGGGAGGGAGTTGGCATCCATTAGTTCACAAAACTCAAACATCCAGGAGAAATGAGAAAAGTTGGTCAGAGGTGGACTTTGCTGCACCACCAATGTTCTGTGTTCCAAACATTTTCACCCAAAGCGTTACAAAGCAACAATGACCAAGGCATTTTGATTTAAGGGAAAGTAGGAAAGATGCTGTGCTAACAGGCAGTTCTACCTTCAATCGAACCTGTAAACTAGACTGATTAGCTGCGGCGGACAGATCTGCAAAGAAGTG